>JBBBDQ010000221.1:1057500-1132500 GCA_037127315.1 Ascarosepion bandense
GATTTTTCCTTACTACCTGATTGACCAATAAATAAGAAGTTGTATTTATTTTGTTTCCGCTGACGTTGGTATTTTGGTAAAATTTAGTGAGCCGACTGTTTTATTATAAGACTTTTCTATTGCTGAATGTAGAAATGTATGTGTTTTTTATTGATACATGAAAATATTGTGTAGGAATTAGAATTTTCTGTGCAATCAAATTGTACGAAATCCGACAATATGATATGCAACAAATGGATAATTTCAGATTTGTATGTTTTGTATGTGATGTACAGCCATAGTGAATGGCTCTTATCATTCGTGGTGTGGTGGGTCCCTAAACCCAGGTAACTAACCTATTTTGGTGACTGTTATTTTATAAGTGACCATCACAGCAACATCTTCGTTGGTGGATGAATTACCAGGTATTTTGTGCTCAGTAAACATATTATACAAAATGTTTAAATTTCGCCATTTATATTTTTTTAGTAAGTAGAGATCTTTTTGTACACGTGCAGAATATACAAAATATAATTTTTATATGAATTCTTAATTTCACCACTTAAAAATCCATGTGAGCGTTACATGTTTAGCTTTAGTATCTGTATTTATATGTACACAAAATTTATTATGTTTTATATAAAACTACTTTCAGAGTGTATGCTATTTATATAAAACTACTTTCAGAATATATGTATAAGCTTTTTTATGAAAACCCGAAAAGACAGCTAAAGTTCCTCGAACATATAATGAGGAACGAGGGCTTGGAGAATGTGATACATACAGTTTAGATATAGCAAAAGAGAGACATGGGAAAGCATCGCGTAACATGCTTGACGGGCTTGAGCAAGTAGATGGCAGAGCGGGTTTTGGGTAAGATAACTGGAAAAAGAGTGCTAAGAGCCACTAGGAGATGTGAAAAGCCATGATTGCTTATGCTCTGAAAAGACACGGAATATAGAAGTAGAAAGGTATTCGGCGTTAACGTTTTGGTTCCATTCCCAAAATGCTCCATTTTGCAGATGCCATATGATAATTAGATAGCCTGTTTTCCAAAATCCGAAAAAAATATCTGAAGATAGAAGCACTTCCGTTGTGAAGAATTTCGGATATAGGTTTCTCAACCTGTATTATATCTTAGAATTCTTTTGCCTTCATCAGCAAAGATGTAATGTTCAAAATTCTTGCACTAGACGCCATTCCCTCCAAAATTATTGATGCAATCAGAGATCTTTATGCAAATATCAATACCACTTTTATATCTCCAGATGAAGAAACTGACTTCATTGACTATTAAACATGTGTTCAGCAAGGGGACACACTTGACTCTTTCTTGTTTATATTCCTTCTTCATGGAGTACTGCTGCCATTTATGGTCAGGTGCCCCTGCCGTTCTCCTCAGTGTTCTTGACAAGCTCCAAAGGAGAGTCTTTAATGTGATAGGTACTGATCTGGCGACTCGTCTGCAGCCACTTTCCCATCGTCGAAATGTGGCCTCCCTCTGTCTCTTCTATAAATACTTTCATGGCTTCTGCTCGGATGAGCTTAAGTCACTGATGCCTCCTCAACAGGTGTTTACCCATTCAACCAGACTGGCAACTGGGTCCCACCCATTCACAGTCAGGTTAGCCAAACGCAGACGACAATTCTACTCCTGCAGCTTCCTCTCTCGCACTTCCCGCCTGTGGAACTCACTCCCGTATTCTTGCTTTCCTGACGGCTACGACCTCCAGAAATTTAAAAGCAAAGTTAATACTCACCTACTAACCACTGGCCTCTAGCTCTCTCCCCTCCCCTGTATAACCTTCCCTTTCTCTCCGCCCATGCACCTGTCATTGCACCTGCTTTCTCAGCTTTCTATTGTTCATTTCTAACTAGCTTGTACTCCTCACTCTTTTCTAATTAATCTTTTTACATTTATGTAACCCCCTGCACATCAGTGGCGTTTCTGCCTTGCTCGGAGTGAAATGATTAAAAAAAAAAAAAAAAAATTTACTGCGCTTTTCTTTAGACAGCATGGAAGAAAAAGAACTTCTTATAAAACCACGCCAGAGCAGTCGTCATTGTACAAAATATTTGACCTATCTAGATTTTGCTGAAGATCTTGCGCTGATTTCACAATGTAAAGGACAGTTTTAATAAAACATCCTCTGAGACGATTGAACACAAGTCTTTCAATGGTTCATCAATTAATAAGTTTGAGGATCTTGGATCGTATATAATTGATTCCGAAAAAACTTTCGCATCCGAAAAGCTCTTGCTTGGGATGCATACAACGAGATCTGAAGCTCTAGCCTTTCACAATCCTTAAATAATCGAACTTTCCAAGTATTGATTGAGCTGATCCTTTTCTGTGGTTCAGAGATGTGAACTTTGTTTTCTCATTTGAATAAACAATTTGATGGAGCCTGTGCAAACATACTAAGTAAGATCCAATAGTTCAGCTAGATTCCCGCCCAACATTGACCTAAATCTACGGAGATATCACATGATTATTTTTTAAGCTTAAGCGGAAACGGCTGCAGTTAGGTGGACACTGTTATCGAGCGTAGAATAGGAGATTTCATCTTTGCTTCTTTGGCACCCCTCTGAAAGTGTTGTATCAAGGAAACAGATGTATCGACATAAAATTGCCCGAGACGTAAGTTTGGATAGAAAAGATCTGAGTACCACAATGCTTGACCGTATTGTGATGGTGTGCGATTTTCGATATATTTTCGACTAACGGTTGGTCGAACAATGATGATTCTGGCTATCCTAAAATGCCTTCGAATCTCAGTGGCACACTTTCCATCTTCTGTGAAAATACTTTCCAGATATTTAAATTTCCGCAGTTAATTTTGGTATTTCAAATTTGGAATTCGCACTTTTGCTAACAACCATGCATTCTGTTTTCTTGGCGTTGACGTTTAATCCTTTCTGATCGCTTCCTTTGACTATCTTCGGTAGAAGTTGTAATTTTTTTCTGTCCTGTATCAACATTCAGTCAGTTAAGTACCGTACGTGATACACACTTGAAGCGATAATGTTTCCAAAGAGACATGACTGACTCGGCATAAGATTTTCCAGCAGTAATTTGCCATTACTTTCTGTGGTAGACTGGTTACCAGCCAAGGCTATAGAGCGAAATCTGTCCTGCTATTTAACCTATAGTTTTCATAGCGAAATGCGGCGATTTAATACCTTTCCCAGAAGTATTTGCGTGTAAGTGAATGCAACGAATTCTACTTGTTTTCCGATTTCTCGTTCCGAGCCGATATCCACTGCACCACACTGCACATCTTGCTTTCAACATTACAACGACAAAAATATAGTACGGGTTAAATAGCCCACAAATTATTGATAAACCGTAAAAAACAACAAATCAACCATTTAATCAATAACTCTGACACGCTCTGTCTTTGAGATCAGGTCAAAAATGGATGATTAATGCCATTTCCTAACTGAAAGAGAACATCTGAAAACTACAAACTACTACAGAATTGTACATTGTTTCGACATTGAATGCATAATATATCATCAGGTAGTTAACAATGATGGTAATAAACGTTTTATTAGAAAAAATATTTTAAGAACAACACTTCCCTCTATTTTTTTTTCTATACGAGGTAAAAAGACATTAAAAAGGAGGTAAAGAAAGAGGGAAGAAAAGGTCAGAAAATAAGATGAGAAGTGAAGAAAACAAAAAAAAATGTAAAGCAAAGATAGAAAAAAAGAAAATGAAAAGACAGGAAGATATGTGAGGAAATGGCAGAAGGCAGTTTTTCAGAGTACATCAATAAATTTTTATAAACTTTGTTGATTCTACCTAAACATTTAACTCAATCTTTGTTTACACATCTTGATTGGTTGTTTAAAATTTAACTTTGAATTACTGAAGTTTACATAATTTACTTAATAACTGCAGTAAGAGTTGTAATGAGCACAGCTTGTATTACAATTGTAAATGACCGCAAATACTATTCTTGAAATTTTCTTCTAAGTAAAAATTAAGTGTAAATTGATTTTATTAATCGTGTGTTCAATTTCTTTTGCTCAACACTGTATTCATCTGTAAGGGGCGACTTTCTGCCTGCTGGCCACGTTTGACTTTTTCAATTGCATGTCTAATTTAATGTCGATGAGCACCCAGATATTCGGCAAAGATTTCCACTAACGACGAAGATATATAGTTCTGATATATGATATTCAGTCAGTTAAGTGTCATACGTGATACACGCTTGGGCGATCATGTCTCGAAAGAGTCATGACTGACTGGGCAGAATATTATCCCGCAGTAGGTTGCCATTGCTTTCTGCAGTAGACTGGTTGCCGACCAAGGCTATAGAACCCAATCTGTCCTGCTATTTAACCCATAACTGGTAGGAAGAGACGGATTAATACCTTTCCCAAGGGTATTTGCGCGTAAGTGAATACAATGGATTCAACTGGAATTCGAACTCGGCTCCCCGGTTTCTCGTTCCGAGCCGATATCCACTGTACCACAACGCACATCCAAATATCAAATATGATGTTACACTTCAGTAATAAATCGAGTTCTCCAGGTGGCTGGCGTGTGTATACACCGCACATATATAACGCGCTAAAATGTCCTCCTCTCATATTCCATTCGCCGATAGCTTAGTGGGTTAGACACTCTGACTGATACCACATCGGTTAAGTTTCGATCCCGGCTGAAAGCAAGTGGATATATAGCCACACTGATGAGCTGTGATACAGCAAAACAGGCTTGGATGCAGATGACTCATTTTCAGAGTCATACAAAAGTCCCTGTTGTGTTCAAAGATGTCATTATATATATAAGTTCTTGATACTTTTTTTATTTATTTTCTTTTTTTCATGAAAAATACAGAAATTATCCATGCGAAAAATTCACAACTGAGACAATAAACAAAGTCGAAGAGTTATATTTAAGATTTAACCAAATATTTGTCACTGGTTGATTTCACGAAATTCAGAAATTTTATAGCCACTACATTCTACTGATCCGACACCACCGAAATATTTTATTTTTGGATACCTTAGCAAGAGTATGTGCATCAATAAACCCACAAAATTCAGTAATTTTGCATGTCCCTGGAACCTTAGTTGTCTCTTCTGATCCTCATTATTAATGTCTTTTTCGTTTCCGTCCATTCCAAAACCTCATCAGTGCTCACATGCTCGATTCATGATATCTACAGCATCCTTCTGTAGAACCACATTTCAGTTGCTTCAAGTTTTTTTCTTCATCTTCGATGATATTGTACAGCATTCACTGCACTTTTTAAGAACGGACATCATATAGCAATCCAGTACACTCTTCTTTATTCTGGAGAAATCAAGGACAATTTATTTTAATTTTAACTGAATGTATGGATTGTTTCATGTATGTATAGAGAGTTATAAGAATAATTTATTTGCCAAACATTATCAGCACATCGTGGCCGTGTTCATAGTTGATGTTATTGAATATTGAATTTTTCCTTTTTGTTTTTATTAATAACTCTTCCATAAACTTGTGAATGAGGCTATTATATTTGTATTAACAATGTTTATGCTGTGGATGAAATTTGGTAGGTTTCAAGGCTTCTATTCTAGCTATGGTCAGAGAGATGCAACGTGAGTCTATACGGAATTTAACGGAAATTCACGTTAGCCGACATATTTAAATTCTTATTTGTTTAACATAATTATTCTTTAATGGATACTCGTATTTGAGTAGAAAGTCTGTTTATTTTCGTTATATATATATATATATATATAAAGTTAAACAGTACATTATAACTTCCACTCATCTTGACGTTTTGAGAAATCATGTAGAAAATATATATCTTCAGGCATTTCTCTGGTGTGGGAGCTCGATTCTTGCCGGAAGACAAATATTTTCCAAACGATTTCTCAAAAGATTAAGGCCAGTGGAAAATATAATGTACTATTTAAATATATATATATATAAAGATAAGGAGACTTTCCATTCAACTACGAGTATCCATTAAAAAATAATAATGTTAAGCAATATATATATATATATATATATATATATTCACTTGAAAATGAATTATTTCCACAACCTAGGTTTCAACCTTTCAGTAATTGAGTGAACAATCAGAAATAATGTCCAGTTGTGATTACACCTATAAATACATACTATGTTCATACAAACCTGAATTAAAATGTTTTAAGATCGTTAAATTACTTCTTGATTTAACAAAATTTCGGTTGTGAAAAAATTCCAGTTCCGCGTTTATAAAAATCCCTGTTTGTACGTTTGAAAAACGTTTGAAAATCAGTTATTATAAATTGTCTGATAATACGGAAAGGTTAAAACTTAGGTTCTGGAAATAATTCATTTCCAAAATAAAAAAATATTCATAAGTTCTACAATATATATGTATTGAACACTTTTTAATACAACTGATTACTGGTCTAATATAATTATCAACAGAAACGATATATATATATATATATATATATATATATATATATATATAATGTGTAACAATTATTTTATGATTCTTTGATGGAATACACTATTTAGAGAAAACTGTTTCGAAAATTTAAGGAAGGCCAGTTAGTAATGATTGGCACACAATTAATGATCGTAAGATTTAATTGAATTCCGCCTGAATTACAAGAATTATCATAACTAATATCATTTATATTCGGATATGCTCTAAAGTTTTGGCTCTCCTGAGGAAGATCGAATAATTGAACAACCGAAACGTTATGATAATACCAACATTAAATAAAAAATCGAACAAATCTATCGAAACCTAAGTAGTATATTTCTGTTTAGATTAACCTAACATCAAATGATTGCGAAGCAAAGATTTTATATCGAGTAAATATATTTGTTCAAGATTTTACAAGAACTAGACAAATCCTTTAAGTTAGAAATACATTATCCTTGCATTTGCTTCACATGAATTTTGTATCGATCATGACTATCCCAATACAAAACCTGACAGAGACGCCAAACCACTCAAAATTTGGTCCTGTCTACCACACGATCCTAAACGAGAATCGCTCAAATGCCGATTATATGCATGAGATTATTACAGCGAGTCTTATATATATATATATATATATATATATATATATATATATATATATGTATATATATATATATATATATATATATTGTTTGTGTGATTGTGAGTGTTTGCTAGCTGGTGGGGGGGGTTACACGTCTTTTGTGCTTGTGCAGTCTTGATATTTGGGCGTGCGACGGACAGGGAAAAAGAAACGGAGAAAGAAAATATAAAGGTGAAAAAGAAAAGTAGAAAAAGGAAGTTGGAAGAGGATGTAATCGGGGAAGACATTGAAAGATACAGGCTGCAAACAATCTTCAAAGACAAACGAATCTTCGATGCAGGAAGAAAAAAATGCGCTACGGAATCGGTAAATGATATCTTTGGCTCATCTTCTGATATGAACCTCATCATCGTCTTCTGTCCATGGGTTTATTTCAGATAATGAGAAAAGACAGTGAGTCAAAGAAGGAAATAAGAAAAATAAATTTATATTAATGGCTATGAGAAGAAAACCCCAAGAAAAAGAAGTTAAATGGAAGGAGAATAAGAAAGTATTTCATTAAAATTAAATATGAAGAAAACGAGAAATAGGAAAAGGCTGAAGGAATAATAAAAATGAATTCAGGATAATCATTTAAGAAAGAGTCAAATAAAGAAATCACAATGAAGAAAGAAAAGGAAAGAGTTTAATGAGTGGAAAGAAAAAGAAAGGAAACAAAGAAGACGGAAGAAGCATAAATGAAGATATATAAATCATGAAAAAAGAAAGAAATAATAAAAGAATAAACAATCAAAAAAGAAAGGAATGAGAGAAACGAGAAGAAAGGAATTACTGAAGACGAAAATGCATGAATTAAAAAATATAAAGCAGAAAAAGAAAGAAAAAAAGAAAGAAAGAAAGAAAAAAGAAAGAACTATTATAAAAGAAAAGGAGGGAATCCAATGAATGGAAAGAAAAAAACAGTGAACATTGAAGAAGAAAGAAACATAAATGAAATAGGTCAAAAGAAACGGAAAAATAAATGATAGAAAGAACGAAAGAAAGAAAGAGAGAAAAAGAAAGAAAGAAAAGATAAAGAAAGAGGCAAAACAAGAGAAAATTATAATTGAATGAGCTAACATACTTCAAAAGGGAAAAAGAAAAATGTACAGACAAATAGAAGGAAAAGAGAAAGTTCGATTTAGAAAAGAAAGAATCCTTTTATAAGTAGAAAAATTGATTGAAAAATCAAGAAGAATGAAGATTGAATTTGGATTTTTAAAAATAATTTTCTTAAAATATAGTTGCCGAAGAAAATTAATTCAGAATAAACTGAAAGAATCAAAGAAAGAAAGTACGTTGTGAGATTTACAGAATGAGAAAAATTAATGATAAAAAGAATAAGAATTAAAGAATGCATGTTTTATAAGAGAAATATGACCCACTCATATATTAAATACATACTTACTATATAATAGAAATGACAAAGAAAGAAAGAAAGAAAAAAGAAAGGAAGAAAGAAAGAGGCAGTATTGAATGAAAAATGGATTGACAAAGAAAAAAAAGAAAGATATGACGAAATACAAATGAAAAAGAAAGAAAAAATGGCAGTAATAATGAAATAAAATTGAAAGAAAGAAAGAAATGAAGAAGAAAAAATGACAAGAAAGAAAAATAAATCAATAAAGATTATGCTTGATTAATAAAAGAAATGACAAGGAAGGTATAAATTGACAAAGAAAATAAGAAAGAATTAACGAAATGTAAATGAAAGAAAGAAAGACATGACAAAAAGAAAGAAAGAAATGAAATAAATAAAGAACATGATTACTTTAAATATCGTCTGCAAAATAGCTGATAATAAACAATAATGGAAACCTGATTCGAATTAAAAAAGCAAAATCAAAAGAATAAAGGCTAAATGAAAATAGAAAGGACAAAGATGTCAGCAAAAAATATCTGAATAAATATGAGTAAGTGCAGAAGAATAAAATAAGCATCAAGGAAAGAGGAATGGAGAAAAAATCGCAAAAGGAAGGACCCCAAAAGGAAAACATTGTAAAGAATAATGAAAGATGGAGGAGAAAAGGATGAGCATTTTGGCTTGAGTGTGGGCGCTATTTTTGGAGAGCGGCTTGCCCATCATAAAATGTCTCCATTAAGTGTAATGACAAGAGAGAATAATAAAAAGCCGAGATGGAATCAAATCACAAATATGGCGACCATGTGGAAAAGTGACGTAGAGTAAAACTTTCACCTAGGGGAAGACAAACAGAATGCAAAGTTTCGCTTATGCATTCAAGTAAACGCGACATTGATCGCATTCTCTTCTCCATCTTTTTCTCTCCTTTCTATCTCTGAATTTATTACTATTATTATTATTATTATTATTATTATTATTATTATTATTATTATTTCTCTCTCTTATTATCATTATTTATTTTATTTCTGCCTTGCCCTCTATCATTCTATCTCTCTCATTATTCTATTTCTCTCTTTCTTCTCTTCTCTCCCCCTACCTGTTCATCTTGGCTTCATTCTTTCTTTTTTTTTCTCTCTCTCACTCTCTCTTTATGTATCTATTTATCTCTCATTCATTTATTCTATTTTTTCTTTTTCCTCCCTAACTCTCTCTGTCTCATTCTTCCTCATTTTCTCTCTCTAACTCTCTCTTTCTATATGTATGTGTGTGTGTGTGCACCCTTTTCTCTGTTTTCTCTTTATATATTTTTCTTCTCTCTCTCTCTCTCTCTCTCTCTCTCTCTTTCTATATTTCTTACTCTCCTATTTCACTCTTTCACTTCCCCAATTTATATATGTCCCTCTTTCTCTGTCTTCCACTCATTTTCTCCCTCGGTTTCATCTCTCTCTCTCTCTCTCTCTCTCTCTCTCTCTCTCTCTCTTTCTTTCACAATATCTCTTTCCATTCTTTTCATTCTCTCTCTTTTTCTATCTATATAATTTTCTTCTTCTATTTCTATCTCGCTCTGTTTCTCTTGAATATCTTTCTTCTTTCAATAGCTTATTCTTTCTTTCTCTATATATTTCTTTTTATCTCTCATTCTCACTCTCTTTCTTTCTCTCTCTCTCTCTCTTTCTCTCTTTCTCCTTCTGTGTATTTTTCTACCGCTATATTTATCTCTACATATATTTCTTCTTTCTCTCTCTCTACCATTATTATTATTATTATTATTATTTATCCCATTCTACATATTTCTCTTTCTGACTTTCTCTCTCCCTCTTTCATTCTTTTTCTCTTTTTCTATTCCTTTATATCTATCTTTGTCCCTTTCTCTCTATCTATCTTCTTCTCCTGGCCCCGATATATTTCTCTCTGTCTCTCTCTCCCATTATATCTAAATCTGTTTTCCTCCTTCTCTCTTTTTCTTTCGCTATATCTCTCCCATTCTCTCTATAAATTATATTTTCTTTTTTTGCTTTTCGAATTGTCTTTCTCTATCTCTGTTTTATCGGACTCTTACTCCCTCTTCTCTCTCTCGTTCTCTCTCTCTCTCTATCTCTCTCTCTCTCTCTCTTTCCATATCTATCTTGTTCTTTCAAATCTGTCTATTTCAATCTATCTATCTATCTATCTATCTATCTATCTTAATCGTTAATCGTTCTGTCATTTTATCTCTATCTATCTGTCTATCTATCTATCTATCTATCTATCTTAATCGTTAATCGTTCTGTCATTTTATCGCTATCTATCTATCTATCTATCTATCTATCTATCTATCTATCTATCTATCTATCTCTGTTACACTTTCTTAACGTCATAATCTATCTATCTATCTATCTATCTATCTATCTTAATCGTTAATCGTTCTGTCATTTTATTGCTATCTATCTATCTATCTATCTATCTATCTATCTATCTATCTATCTATCTCTGTTACACTTTCTTAACGTCATAATCTATCTATCTATCTATCTATCTCTGTTACACTTTCTTAACGTCATAATCTATCTATCTATCTATCTATCTATCTATCTATCTATCTCGTTCTTGCTCTCAGTTTCCCTTGTTCTATTGATCTAACTATTGGTAGTAGAACATGTTATCTGACAACCATAGTCTTCAGATCTCAACATTATTGAACATTTATGATTCATTTTAGAAAAAAACAAGTGAGGAGTTGATATCCTTCGCCATCATCATTCAAAAAATTTATGTCTATTTTAGCTGAAGAACAGATAAAAATCTGTAATTCGTGCTAAAGTTAGTTCTACGCCATATTGAAATAAATTTGCTTGAAATTTCAAGGTGTTCCATTATATTGTCCACCTCCTGTGTATGGATATTGAGGCAGCACATCATCATTCAAACAAGTTTCATCGAATAATATATGAATAAATAAAAAAGGAAAGCCTATCATAACTGAATAATTTCGAGGACACAAAATGGCACTATTCAATGTCTAATAAATGAAATTGGGTAAGTGATATGATTTTTAATGTAAATTAGTATTTCCATTATTTTATTTTTGGATTGAAAAATTAAAAGTAAATGGCTAAGTACTTAACCACATGTTATTCAAAATATATAACACATAAATTACTTCCAAAGTAAAATAATTATTATACTTCTTCTATGTTCTCTGTCCTTTCAGGACGTAGGCGATCATGGCTTTCCACGTCTCCCTATCCCTGGTGGCTCTTAGTACGTTTTCCTCTGTTACATCACGCAACCCTTGTTTCTTCATCCACCTGCTCAGGCCCTTCAAATATGTTATCCGCTACCTTCCTCTGTCTCTTTTTCCTTCTATCTGGCCTGTCAGTATCAGGTTCTCCAAGGCCCCACTTCCTCATTGCATGTCACAGGAACTTCAGTTGTCTCTTCCTGATGCTCACCAATTTTTATTAAAGATATTTTTCAAGTATCACTTACTCACGTTCATGTATTAAGTTGAGTTGTGTCACTTCACACCATCCAGAGCTTGCCTGATTTCCAACTAACAGTATGAATTCCTAAACTTATTTTAAAAAAAAATACAATGAAATTATGCTCCTGTATATAGACACTTGTTACAAAATAAAATTCTCGGATTTTTCTTGATAAAATCCCTCTGAGGACGAAACGCGTCACTTAAGATAAGTTTTCTTTTGTCTTTATTCGTAATGATATTTGGCTGTACTGATGTACACCGTACGTATATCACACGCGGAGTGACTTGAAATTAAATAGATAGATCCTGTGAGAAATTTAGAAATCCAAATATTATTTCTCTATCTGTCTATCTTTCCTTCTATCTCGATAAAAAAGCTACATATCTATCTACGGCAACGATTGAATGTTTCTAAATTATATTCTTGGGTGTGAAAAAAATGCAAAACGACTGGCTGCAAACTACTATTTCTAGCCCTTGTCGTATTTTCCACTTAACTTCTAATGTCAGATGTCAACATACTTTTAATGGACTGGGTTGAATTGTACAGAGATTATTGTAGCTTACCTACTCTCGAGTTTTCGTCTTTGTACATCCATTTTTCTTTCAGTTAACGCATGCGCATATATGCAGTTGTATTCTGTTATCGTCTGCTTTATCCGCTATTATCTTTTTAATATTTATATTCATGTTTGGCAACATTTAAATTTAGGTGCGAACAAAAAGAGCTTTGAATACGATATTTCACATATTTGACGTATATTTTTATATCATTTTTAAGGATGAAAATATTTTGCATTTTTTAAAATCGAAATAAAGTCACTTTTGCATCTGTCTAAATATTTGGCTTGCTATTTCGACATTCTCCATTTTTTTATTTTTTTTATTCTTCTGTCATCGCTATATTTAAGCTTTCGATATTTTTTGTATCCAGTTAGTGTATATTTTTCTTGTTTCTCAAAAATGGCTTTGGTGGTTCTCTAATCTATCCTTGCATGTTTATTCTTACGCCATTGATGTTTTATTTTTGTGAGGCGTTATTTTGATATATCACGTTTTCAATTTTCTTCATTTGGACAAACTAACTGAAAATATTTTAGAGTCCATTAAGGTTATAGGTGAATAACTCCATGATTATATTTCTGTACAAACGAACAAAATTATTTCTTCACTAGGAACTACTTGAAGGAATTCATGGAAGCAAATTTACCGCATTTACTCAGAATTCCTCTTTCCAGAGACGGTCTTGAATGTTTATGAGCCGACCATTCATCCATGCATTGAATATTGGTCTTGTGCTACTGCTATGAATCTCGAGATTCTTGAAAAAATTAAAAGAAGAAACTTTATCCTTATCAGTCCTCACCTGGCATCTCAGATTCAGTCATTTTCCTGACGCTGTAACGCATCTTTCTTTTACGTTCACTATAAATATTTTAATGGCAATCTATACTATAATAAGAGCCGCGTCCATCCGTCAGTCAGAATTTCATATCTGTACTATAATAAGAAACATGTCCGTGCGCCCGTCACACGATTCAAATTCAACCACTAATATTTTTTTTTAACCATCTCACCCCAAGCAAGGCATTCCACTGCCACTATTGCGCATGGGGCTACATAGGGGAAGGTAAAGAGAAGGAGTGGATAGACATAGGGAATGTCAGGAGAAAGGTGACAGATGAGTAAGGATAGCGAGGATGAGGGTCGGGCAGATGGGAAGAGTGCTTGATAGAATGGGAGCAGGTTAGTGTGTTAGGAGGTGTGTATTGACCTTACATTTAAACTCCTGGAGATTGTAGCCGTCGGGGAAGCAATCGTTTGGAAGAGAATTCCACAGTCGGGAAGTGCGAGGAAAGAAACTGTTGGAGTAGAAGTTACGGCTACATTTTATCGGTTTCACTGTAAAAGGGTGGGATCTAGTTGCTAATCTAGTATCTCGTGCAAATTCGTATCTAGGGGGCACCAGTGATCTAAGTTCATCGGAGCAAAAGCCGTGAAAGTATTTATAGAAGAGACACAGGGAAGCCACGTCTCGCCGGTGGGAGAGAGACTGCAGGCGGTCTGCCAAGTCGGTATCTATCACATTACAGACCCTCCTCTGAACCTTGTCGAGAAGCCCGAGGAGAACAGCAGGGGCACCCGACCAGATATGGCAGCAGTATTCAATGCACGGGCGGATGGTACATTTGTAAATGTGCAGGATAGATTTAGACGGAAAAAACTTCCGGGCCCTACACAGAGAACCGATTTTCATAGCAGCGGATTTAGCAATGGATTCGATATAGTCATTCCATTTGAGGTCCGCTGAAAGTGTGAGACCAAGGAGGCGTAGTGTTTTACTCTCTGGGAGGCAAGCCTGGTCCATGCTAATGGGAGGTAGGTGAGATTGTCGATGATGGTTAATTGACAGTAGCTTCGTTTTAGAAGCATTAAAATTTACTAGCCATTTCTTACCCCAGTCCAATATGGATTGGAGGTCTTTTTCAATCTCGGCTGCGAGTTTAGCTTTGACGCCTACACCAGATTTTTGTTGGAGGCGAGAGTAAACTGTGGTGTCATCGGCGTACAAACCTATTTGGGTTCTTATGGAATCAGGGAGATCATTAATATATATCAGGAAGAGTGTAGGACCTAAGATGGAGCCTTGGGGGACACCTGCGTTTGTATGGTAGTTCTGAGAGGCATATCCGTTTAATACCACTTTCATTGTGCGGTTAGAGAGGAATGACTGGATTAGTTCAAACAAATGTCCAGTTATACCATAGCTCCGCAGTTTACATAGAAGGCCAGCATACCAAACTCTGTCGAACGCCTTAGATATATCCAATGCAACGGTTCGAGCTTCGCCATTCCTGTCGAGTGCCTGGTATATGTACTCGGTGATGGTCGTTAGCATATCATCAGTAGACCTGGTGAAGTGGAAACCATATTGCTTGTCCGAGAGCAGCCTGTGTGCTGTGAGATGCTGAACCACCTCGGCGTTGATAATGGCTTCGAACACTTTGCCAAAGATCGGAAGAAGGCTGATAGGGCGGTAATTTGCAGGGTCAGAGGGTTCTCCAGTGTTTTTAAATATAGGAACTATAGAGGAAGATTTCCAACAGGCAGGAAAGCAGGAAGCAGATAGGCAGAGGTTGTAGAGCTTAGAAAGGATAGAGGAGAGTTCAGGGGCACATTTCTTTAAGACTATGGTTGGGATTCCGTCACCACCGCTCGCTTTGTGAGGGTCAAGTTTTAAGATTATCTTAGAGACAAGCGAAGGTGTAATGTGGACATCATTCAGTTGTGCCTCGGTTCTAGGTGAGAAGTCGGGTGTAAAAACTCCAGATGAGTCCAGACTCGAATTGTTCGAGAATCTGCTGGCAAAACATTCAGCCTTATCTGCTGGGGAGGTGAGGACCTCAAATTTGTTGATTAGCGGGGGTATTGTGGACTTGCTCTTGTTAAGTACTCTTTTACAGAGTCGCCAGTAGTCTTTAGAGCCGAATTTAGAGCATGCTATGCGTTGCTTCATTCTGGCAGCAAACAACATCTTAGCTTCGTTAAGTATCCTTTTACACTTATTACGAGCTGAAGTGAAAAGGCGCCTGTTTTGTTCCGACGCATAGTTACGATAGAGTCGGAAGAAATGATTCCGGTGGGCAATGGCAGCCGAGCAAGCGGGTGATAACCATGGAGACGAATGAGATTTAAGCTGGAATTTCCTAGCAGGGATGAAGGCATCGATGCCAGCCTTAACCCAGGAGGAGACCTCGGATGCACATTCTTCGATGGGAAGACTAAAGACGTTATTCCAAGGGATGTCACAGAGGAAGTCTCGGAACGAATCCCAGTCTGCTCTTTGATAGCAGTAGGATATTCTACTTGTCTGTGTTTCATGGGTCGGGCGGGAGTGGAGTGAAATATTGACGGACACTACAGTGTGGTCAGAGTTTCCAAGTGGGCAGAGTTGTCTGGTAGTGCAAGAGTCTGGGATGGAAGTGAAGCAGAGGCCTAGAAGTGAGTCCCTTCCGTTAGGGTTGTCGGAGAAACGCGTGGGGAAGTCCACTACTTGCGTAAGGGATTGGGTGATTGAAAAGTTCATGGTGTGGACACCAGCAGCGTCAGTGACAGCGTTCTTCAGCCACTTGGTGTGGTGGGCGTTAAAGTCACCAAACACGAACACATGGGCAGAGGGATGGGTAGAAATGGCTTTGTCAATATTGTCAGAAATGATGTCAAGTAACGAACAGTCAGTGGAGGAAGGAGAGCGGTAGAGAAATAAGAGATAGCTAATCGAGCTGAGAAGTGAGAGGCGGAAGCACATGAAAGAATGATCTGGGGATTCAAAAGATGACACCCTAGCTAAAGGAAGGTGTTCGCTGACATAGACACCAAGCCCATGCATATGAACATTGGAGTCCTTCCTGAAGAGGGGAAGGTAGCCAGGAACGCAGAACTCAGATGAGGGGATAAAAGGGTTAAGATTAGTTTCACATAGGGCTAATATATCAGGTGAGTTATGATGGAGTAAAGAATCTACGCTGGGGAAGTTGGTGCGGATGCCGCGTATGTTAGTGAAAGAGATGCAGACAGGTTTGGGCGTTTTCAAATGAGCTGGTTTAGTTTTGTTATTATGTTTGCTTTTTTCCATAGTAATTCAGTTAAGGAGTGGTCTTAGAATAGAATCAGTCGGTCAATCATTTGCAACTTGTGAAGGATGGAAACTGGCGCGGCCTACAACATAATGTGGCCTCGGGGTTGCCCACCGAACGTTCATGCAGGGACGCCCGTCCATGCGCGATAATGCACTACAAGAACCCCGGTATTATTCAACTGTTGATCAGAGCAGCTTCTCAAGACGCTACGCAAGAGTTTGGGCTCCTAACTACCAGTCGGAAGCAGCAACCAGGAAACTGCCAACCCGGTACCCTCAGAATGTAAAGACGTTGCCACCATACTACGTAACTGCAAAGAGCTTCCAGCTGAACTAACACCAAGACCAGAGAAAGGGGATGAACCGGGAACCCCTTCCTAAACAAGAAACAAGGTGATCACCTCTAAACTCATTCAAAAGAAGTGGGTGGAGTGTGAGACCGGGCGATAGTAGAAACTATCTACTCCAATTAAAAAAAAAAAAAAAAAAAGAGACAAAGAAAAAGTGACTGAGGTTTACAAAGTTTTTAACTTAGTAAAAGTCAAAAATACCCTTGAATAGCAAAATTATTTACACAAATTAAGTGACGAAAAAAAAAGAAAAAAAATCAAAGACGACCAAAAGACGAAAAAAAAAATAAAATAAAATAAATAAATAAAATAATTTCCAAGAAATTTCACAAAAACAGACTGAATAATGGACTGAATCCCGGTTGACTTACCACAAGCAGCTAACACTGTAAAATTGATTTAATTCAATTTCTGAAGACAAAAATAGAAATTAAACCGTTTTTTTACAGAATATAGTCGAGTTATGTTGCTTGCGTTCGCTTGCCAAACCGTTAAGAATTCAATCTCTCGAAGACAGAAATTTAAATCTTCTACAAGACAAAACTAATGGAAATAATTGAACCGTGATGCTATTTAACATTAGTTAAAAATACCCTTGAATAGCAAAATTATTTACACAAATTAAGTGACGAAAAAAAAAGAAAAAAAAATCAAAGACGACCAAAAGACGAAAAAAAAAAAAATAAAATAAATAAATAAAATAATTTCCAAGAAATTTCACAAAAACAGACTGAATAATGGACTGAATCCCGGTTGACTTACCACAAGCAGTACTAAATGTGGTTGTAGTAGTAGTAGTAGTAGTAGTAGAAGAAGAAGAAGAAGAAGAAGAAGAAGAAGAAGAAACTAAATTTAATGAATTAAAGAAGAAGAGAAAAAATTATTATTTAATTTTTATAAAATAAAATAAATAAATAAAATAATTTCCAAGAAATTTCACAAAAACAGACTGAATAATGGACTGAATCCCGGTTGACTTACCACAAGCAGCTAACACTGTAACTTACAATAGAATATGCAACATTTCCTTTACAGTATTTCTTTCAGTATTAATTTAATTTAATTCAAACTAAACCTTACATAAAAAATGAAAAGCAAAATCCTATAAGTTAGATTAATAAGTTGAATATTTTTAAGGAAAAGGGTTTACGTTTTGTGACGATGGCTCAAAGGGAGTTACTTATTATTATTATTATTATTATTATTATTATTATTATTATTTGGTAACTCGTCTTATGAATTTGAATATGGTACTAGTGTATGAATGTGCGCTGTAATGCATTGGAGGTCGGCTCGGAACGAGAAATCGGAGAGCCAAGTTCGAATTCCAGTTGAATTTGTTGCATTCACTTATGTGCAAATACCCTTGGGAAAGGTAGGAAACTGTTGCTTCTCCGTCTAGCTATGGGTTAAATAGCAGGACAGATTGTATTCTATTGCTTTGGTCAAGTCTCTTTCAAGACATGGTCACCCAAGCATGGCACTTAACTGACTAGATTAGTGGCTAGTCTCATCAGTCTACTGTTGAGAGTAATGGATACAACCGTAAAATCTATGCTAATAGTTTCCTCTCTAGCACCCATCACTTGTAAAAATCTCTTCCTGTATTTCTGTTAATTACAATCTTAAAAAAAATAAGTGCAATGTCAATCGTGATTTTTTGTCTTTGTAATCTTGTCCTTTGTCTTTGATATCCTTTTTCCAGTTCCTGGCACTCCCAATAAACCCTGGCATCTCAGTAACTTTATCGCCTTGCCTAGGGTGAAAGGATCACAATAAATATGATAGCATTATGAATATTATTTTTTTTTAATCGTATGTATTAAACACGCACACAAATTCACGGCGTGCAATCAGCGAAGTTAAGCAATTTTGAACCTAATCGCTACTAAGAGTGGTAACGTCTTGGGAATACCAGCTGCTGTAAACTCGAACGTGCAAGAGGTGTAATGGATTACATCTCGGAATTGAATATATGAGAGCTGAGATCAAATTCCAATAAGTTTCGTTATATTCACTTATGCGCAAATACTATTCGAAAAGTATGAATCCATCTTTTTTCCCTCGCCCCCGACTATGGGTTAATTAGTAGGACTTGTCTCAGTAAATTCTTATTATCCCCACAAACATTCTTACAATCTAAAAATATCCTCGGGTTCTAAATAACCCGCAAAAGTTCAATTCTTCTAAATGCTATTCTTTCGTTCTTCTTCTCAATTACTTCTTATTATTATTCTTTTTCATCTTTTTCTAAATCTCTTTCTTTCTCTAAATATACTTTTTCTTCTAAATTTTCTCCTAACCGTTCTCTTATTCTAAAACGTTTTTTCAAATCGTCTTCTTCTAAATCTTCTTTTTTATATCGATTTCTAAATCTTCTTCTTCTTCTTCTTCTTCTTCTTCTTCTTCTTCTTCTTCTTTTTCTTCTTCTTCTTCTTCTTCTTCTCAGTCTGTAACACTTCCACTTTTTCTTGCCAATATATAACTTTTCAAATTCCCCTCTGTTTTTCTCTTCTTCTTTAATTCATTAAATTTAGTTTCTTCTTCTTCTTCTTCTTCTTCTTCTTCTTCTTCTTCTTCTTCTTCTTCTTCTTCTACTACTACTACTACTACTACTACCACATTTAGTACTGCTTTTACAAATACTACTTTTACTACTAGTAGTGATGAAAAATATAGCTTCTAATCCTTCTTTCACTGAGAGATTAGAACTTATATTTTATCTTCACTTACTTTTTCCATTTAGGAAATAGGACTTAATTTTTCTTCTTCTTTTTCTTCTTCTTCTTCTTATTGTTGTTGTTGTTATTCTTTTACAAGTTCTTAATAAAATTTAGTAAAATTTATTTGTTTTATTTGGCTGCGTGGAGTGAAAATGAAAAAGGTCAAATGAATTCGTGACGCGAACTTACGTTCGGGTGGCGTGGAGTTAAAAAGATAAAAATGGAAGAAAAGTTCGGTAAAACGTGAACAAGTCAGCTTGAAGTTTCTTCCTTACATCGTGAGATGCTATCAGATACCGCTCTCATGCTGACTACTTTTAAAATTTCTTTTGTTACATTGCCACGAGGTCCGTCAGCTAACCGCTCCCATGCTGGATTGATTTTGACCGGTCACCGACGTGGTCTAATTAGTGAAGTTTATCATGTCGGCTTCAGCAAGCATTTTCACTTGTAGGTGTGAAGAAACTTTTGACTGACGTAATATATGAATTTTCTATTTGCTATGCAATCAGGAGCCAGGATTTTACTTTTCGCACTGACTTGTAAAAGTTTCCTTGGTTTGTTTTTCCACTTGTGTGGGTGTGCAATTTTACTTTGTCATAGTTGGGTTTTTCCAAAATGCTTTTAGTTAGTTAATGAATTATATTAGATTTGTATCCTATAAAACCCTTCAACTTGAAATCAACACCATCACTTTATAGTTCATAAGTAGTGTCGAAACAAAATAGCTACTTTTGTTGTGTTATTATAACTTATGTATGTTATAAATTCTAAAAATGTATTATTCGTTCTACTTTGTATTGAGCCCTTTTTCATGAATAATATATTTTGGAATGTTATTCCATCCACACCTAACACACACACACACACACACACACACACACACACACACACACACACACACACACACACACATATATATATATATATGAAAGTGTAAAGCTGAATATTATTAGACATTTTAAAAACAAAGCAAGCGGTTTCGATCCTGCTCTTCAGGATTCATCAGGAGATGAACTTAGAATAAAATAAATCATGGAATGTATGAAGGGAAAGGAAGAAAGAGGAAAAAAGTTATAATGTGAAATGGAAAGATGTACTCGTGGCTAATAATGTCAAGACCCAGCAAACATTCACGCTGTTTACAGAGAGAAGTTTTTTTTTGCGACCTGATATACAAAAACTCTAGCACTCTTAAATGAAATATAGAGTGTGATCGGGATACAACCAGTCAACAGTGCAACTCAGTAGCACACTTTCTATTATTTAAAACGTGCTCCCATATGGAGGAACCATAGGTATTTAGGACAGGTTCATTAGAAGCCAATGTATGATTTCTGATCTTACTTGGAATGTCCTCTTTAATCTTCTTATCAAGACGGTGAGTAGTTCTCTATGTAGTTGCTACCGCAACCACAATTATATTGATAAATCACAGAATTTACTTGATGAAGGGGGAAAACATCCTGGCGACTAGAACAGAAAATAGGCCGGGTCTGAAACACCACTTGAACTTCAGCCGAGAAATAACAAGCACGAACACGAAATGAAATCTGTTTAGTTAATCTTTAACAGTCAGGTCCAATCCAGGAAAGTTTCAGATAAACAGGGCAATTGTTTACTGTAATCGGCTGAATCTTTCTTAAGCAGTCTTGTCGCAGATAACGGAATTAACAGTATAGATGAGATAGAATAAAGTCTCTGTAATAAAATTAATTTCATCATCCAGAAAAGCCTCCAAACAGATCATTAACGCATATGAATTCGTATTTTAATAAGATGGCTCTTATGTTTTCTTGGAGAAAAGGAATCCCAGTACGTATACAACCCTGTAAATGTAGGTTTCTTATTTACAGAAATGAGAAAAGTTGTTGGTGTCCGATGCACCAGGACATCCAAAAAAGCCAGTTGAGAATTAGACCCTTTCTCAACTGTAAACCTCAGAGCTGCATGAAGACAAATAACGAAAGAGAGAAACTAATCAGCCTCAACTCGTTATTAAATAAACAGAAAGTATCGTAACGTATCGACAATATAGTTGAAGACGAAGTGTACTACAACGTATTCTCTCTTTATGAAAACCTACAAAAATATTAACCAGTGCTGGACCCAAAGGAGAGCCCATAGCAACCCCGTCAATCTATCGATACGTGATATTATTGAACTAAATTCAACAGACGAAGTGGCAAATTTCATTAATTCAACAAATACCGATTCAGGAATACTAGGGGGAAACAAGGAACTGCGATAAAGTAAATCATAGCAAATATTGATTGTCTCCAAAAGAGGGACACAAGTAAATAAAGAGCACACTTCAAAGGAACACGTGAACTTGTCTGAAGAAGATTAATTTTGGATACGATCAACAAAGGAAAATGAATCCTTTATACAAAATTTACTTAAGTGTTGCAACAGGAAAGAAAGCCATTTGACAACCTTGTGTTGGGCTGATTATATCACTGAAAGGATGGGTCTTAACGGTACCACATCCTTATGTATTTATATTAGCCCATATAGACAGGGTCGAAAAAATGAATGTTATAGATTGTGATATTTCCACCTCTTTCCTAATCTCCTGGATGTGCGTGGTGATGCAGTAGATATCGGCTCGGAACGAGAAATTGGGGATTCGAGTTCGAATTCCAGTTGAATTCCTTGCATTTACTTACGCACAAATATCCTTGAGAAATGTATTAATCCGTCTCTTCACACCAGTTATGGGTTAAATAACAAAATTGACTGGGTTCTGTAACCTTGGCTGGCAATCAGTCTACCACAGAAAGTAATGGCACCCTACTGTGGGAAAATTTTCTGCCCAGTCAGTCATGTCTCTTTCCATATATGATCGCCCAAGCATGTATCACCTATGACATTTAACTGACTGACTGACTTCCTAATCACCACCAGGTTTTTCAGCATCATTTTTTAGGTCTTTTACTTCCTAGGATTTGTTTCGGTAAATCATTATTAAAAAAGTTCAAAAAGATTCTTCAAATATACAAATATTATCTGAATATAAAGAATCTGTGAATGGTTGATAACCCGTAAATATCAAATGAAATCAATCAATCAGTTTCTGCATGACACACTCAATGGAATGCAACAACATGTCAAAATGTAAGTTTATTTTCCTTGCTGTATTTCATTTTGTAAATACCCCATGTGCCAAGGTTAATCTTAACATGTGTCCAAATCGGTCTTACAACTAATGAGAGCAAGTCTCTTGGGTCAGACGTCAGTAATTAAAGATGGCTAAATGACTAAAAATTGAATGCATGGTCATTACTATAAAGTGGAGCCCAATATGCCAACTACAGGTCTGGCATAATAAAATCAAGCAGGTAGAGAAATTTAAATACGTAGGAAGTGTTCTAACAGAAAACGGAATTTCTTTTTTAATCAGTTCACCCTATGCAAAGCGGTACCGCCACTGATGAGCAGGGAGCTACATAAAAGAGTAAAAGTTTAGGCATGAGGAGAGTGAAGAAAAGACGGACCATCTACAAGGGGTGTCAGAGAAAGAGCAAGAGAAGAATGTCAACACAGGAGTGAAGACAGTTGCGAAGGTATCTGGAAAAGAAGGTATCTGGAAAAGAAAAGAAAAGAACAAGATACACGAGGTGATGTAGAAAGGACAGGAGTCAAGTGGATAAGAGAGAGGAATTGACATTGCATTTAAATTATTGTAGCCGTCAGGAAAGAAGGTATACGGGAGGGAATTCCACAGGCGGAAAGTGCAAGAAAAGAAGCTTCTGGGGTAGAATTGTCGCCTGCATTTGGTTGATTTAACTGTAAAAGGGTGGGACCTTGTTAACAGTGTGGTTGCACGAGTAAATTCTTATGGAGGGGGGCACCAGAAGTCATGTAAATATCTGTAGAAGAGACAAAGGGAAGCAACATACTGTCAGTGAGAAAGCTAACAAAAGAAGGTCATTTTCAGATTCAGCGTCCTCAAATTAGCTAAAACAATATGTTTGGTGTCTCGACAACATACCAAAACGTTTTTTTTAATAGTGTTATTATTGCTTTGCAGCAAGAAAAAAATGTGTTCTCTTATATTGCTGCTTTTAAATTCTGTCAATTTATGAAATACAGCTTTTCGTATTTATTTAACGGATATTTTATGATAATAGATTCAAGAATGTATAATCCTTTTTACAGTTTTCGGTACTTAAGCCCACTTTCTTCATTATGTAGGACTAGAAACTTCAACTGTCGCTTTCTGATACTAGAGCAAATCACTTGATTTTTTTTTTTTCGAAATGTGGATTAACCCTCCTTGACAAAAAATGTTCACAAGCTGTAGCCGTTTCAGAACTGTAAAAAAAAAGGTGACAACAAGTCATAATGCGTCACCTCGCGGGAGATGTGTTTTCCTGGGTAAGTGGCTAAAACTCTTCATCACACGCGCACGTACGCACACACACACAGATAAACACACACACACGCACACACAGATAGATAGATAGATAGATAGATAGATAGATAGATAGATAGATAGAAGACAGTGAAGACAGACATAGGAGACTTCTACGATTTTACTTTGAGAAATATTACATCGGTTATATATATATATATATATATATATATATATGTATGTATGTATGTATCTCTCTCTCTCTCTCTATATATATATATATATATATATATATAGAGAGAGAGAGAGAGAGAGATACATACATACATACATACATACATACATACATACATACATACGAATAACTGAATAGCTCAGTGATCTCGAAAGAAAGGATAGGTAATGAATCAAAGTTAACTTGCTGATACAAAATATATTTTCTTGGAATTCCATCAACCAAAAAACTTTTAAGCCACAACTGAAACCAAATGAATTCAAATTATTGAAGACTCTGGCAAAAACAGGAAGAACGAGAACCATTCCATTTGTTATGATTTCCTCGCTCCAAATTCATTCATATTTGCTTCCATTGTTTAAACTACAGTTCGTTAGGTTTGGCGGGATGATGTTTCGCGCCATTTTTCCGGTCTTCCTCGCTGTTACCAAATTGCAACAACCGTAACTTCCGGTTTTGTAGCTGGATATTCACTTGTTCTCCGGTGATTTTGCAAAATAAATAAGTCCCAAATAAAGCAATTGTTGTTATGTAGGATTTTATTGAGCCAGTTTTCCGCTTACGTTTCATCACGAACTTTTATTTTTAATAATATTTGTGATCATTTTGTTCATATTATTTTCACAGTTAAAGAAAATATGAATGGATATTCAATGGCGAAAGAGAAAATAGTTGATATTCGGTAGTCAAGTCGATGTCCTTTTGATAAAATCATAGCACATCAAGAGGCATTTTATAGCTAGCTAATTAACGTTTAATATTTAACATTAATTTAAGTTTTAGAAGTAATGATGAAGACGATATAATTAACGCGCATATATATATTAAATCGAAATGCGCTCAGCAAAATACCGCAAAGGTTCGCAATAAACTCACCTACTAGTAATCAAAACAATACATTTTATACAATATCTTAATTCGTCATGAAAAGAAATCCTTTGCTCCATTCCCGCTAAAATAAGGTTGCTGCTCAAAGTTATATATATATATATATATATATATATATCGCAAATCGAACCAGTAGTCACGATGAACGGTTGTCGGAGATCTCATGAATTGAGCGATTGTTAAAACTCAATCAAATCTCAAGAGGAGCTAGTACATACGCTCCATCGCTAAAGATTCCCTGTATTGTTTCATTAAGTACCTGTCTCATTGTGCTATTCTATATCTTTACATAAGCCAAATCGCACCAAAATTTGATAAAGTGCTCCTGTCATATTTGAACTGGAGCTTCCCAAGTTTTAATTCTCCAGCCTCGATATCGTCTAGATGCGTCGTAGTAGGCGACAAATTATATTCTACTGGCAGCCCCTTTCTCACAAGCTCTATGTGGAAAGCTTTTTGATGCTTACATGGAAAGTGCTCAGACGAACTACATTCATTAGTTCCGCCACTTCTAACCTTCACGCCTACCACCCACCATGCCACTCACACTGGAGCAAGTAACCCGCATTTTCTCTATATTCTACTGGTAAGAAGTAATTTTCACTCTATAAACCTCTTTCCTTGAAGCACTGCACTGTGAAACCTTCCAAGCGGATAATTTCCCGATTACTACAATCATAACTTGTTTAAATCTAGAGCTATTCTTACGTGGGATATTGTTTCAAAACCCAATTGTTATATTCAGAAATGTAATGGATGTAATTTATGCTTTGTAGACAAATTAGTAATTCTTTAAATACTTGAATGACTTTTCTTGACTAAAATAGAATAAGCATATTGATATTCCCTGTTATAATAAAGACGTGGTATATATATATATATATATATATATATATATACTCTCAATATTATCCATTATAATATATACAGTCAGTCAGTTACGTGCCATACGTGATACACGCTTGGGCGATCATGTCTCGAAAGAGACATGACTGACTGGGCAGGAAGATTATCCCGCAGTAGGTTGCCATTGCTTTCTGCGGTAGACTGGTTGCCGACCAAGGCTATAGAACCCAATCTGCCCTGCTATTTAACCCATAACTGGAAGGAAGAGACGGATTAATACCTTTCCCAAGGGTATTTGCGCGTAAGTGAATACAATGGATTACAACTGGAATTCTAACTCGGCTCCCCGGCTTCTCGTTCCGAGCCGATATTCACTGTACCACAACGCACATCCAATATATACAGTAGCAAGCATAAAAACCAGAACGATAATACAAAAAAATATGAATAAGAAATAACTTTTTATTTTAAAGTTTAAAAGAGCATTTTATCAAGGAAAAATAAGGAAATATATATGTAAATTATATGATTCTAAAATATAAAGCTCAACAAACTTATTTTGTTAAAATTATAAGACTAATTATATAACATTCCTAAAATTAGATGATCGAAAACATCAGAACGATTAAATAAATCCATAAAATTTAATAATTATTTTGCATTATTGAACATTTATAGGATAAGAATATAAAATCAGGTATTATACTAAATTGCACCGACTCATTACTGGCTCTTGCATTGTAAACATGGCGAAAAACTTCTGTGACGTCATTGGAACTTAGAAAACTGATAGCCAAGTTATGTAATAAAGATAAACTCTCGATTAGGGATATTTCAAAGTGTGTGTGGAAATCTAAATGTGTTATTCGTAGTATTTTAGGAAAACGTGAGGAACCTGGGTCATGTGAAGCCAAGAAACCACCTGGCAGGCCTAGGAAAACTACTGCAAAGAAAGACAGATGGATTGGTAAAGATTAAAACGATCGAATTTGCGATTTTAGCGGTGACTTAAAGTTTAACCTGTTCGGTTGTGACGGGAGAAAGTTCGTTCGACGCAGTCCTAAGGAACGATATTTGTCTCAGTGCATTAAAAGCAGCGCAAAATTTGGAGGAGGAATTGTGATGGTGTTTGGCATGATTTCATTTGATTGTACGGGACCTCTTATTACGCTACACGGTAAAATTAACGCAACTGTATACAAAGAGTTAGTAAAGAAACATGTACCTAATTTGAGAACTGAAATTAATCAACCAGCCGTTTTTATGCAAGATAACGCGCCATGTCACACGCCATAGTCTGTTAAGACATTTTTTCTAAGGAGGATGTTACTGTTACGGAGTTGTCTGCTCAACACCCAGACCTGAATCCTTTTGAGACTGTTTAGAAGATCTAAGGAAAAGAATCCAACAAACGTCGAAGAACTATGGAATAATTTGAAAGAAGAATGGAACAAACTATCCGTTAATGAATGCAAGACATTAATTCGATCATATAGCAAAAGTTGTCAATCTCTTATTGAAAGTAAATGTTTACATATCATGTACTAATGAATTATGAACAATGTTTTCATTTGGATATGATGTATCCATTATAATATTATGATTTTCTCAATCGTTCTGATGTTTTTGATCATAATTTTTTTCGAATGTACTTATTCTAACCGTTATTGGCAGATGGAACCAATTAACTCGAGGTATTCCTCAAAAAGCATTATGGTTCCTGATAAAAGATATTATAAACTGACGCTTTCACACAAGATCAAGCCGCCCTTTTGGCTGGGGCTTCATAATATGCCGACTGCATCTCTGCATAGGGTTAACACCTAACCCCCAATAAGGCGTTCTGTGTATGACTATAATTTCCATCCGGGTCCGACGTTTGAATATAAACTTCATCCGGCAGCAAGGTCTCTAATTGTGTAGTTTTGAGAAGCATGGAACCACTTCTTAATTGCTGGATTCGCCTTTGTTCGTGATTGTAGCACCTGTTAGGGTTACAGTATGGGCAAATAGTTAACCATCAAAATGGGTCAAAACACTATGAAAGTATACAAAAGAGATTTTTATAGTGAAAATTCCAATAATGCATTTGTGAAAAAGAAATTATTACTAGTATTACATTTTTGAAGGTAAAAATTACGACAAAAAATCTACGAAGAAAAATATTACCAACAATATACTTTTAAAAACAAAAAAATATTAACATCAACATATTTTTGAAGAAAAAAATATATATATATCAATAATACACCTGACTCTTTACAAAAATACGTCATTGTAACCTGATCTACAAACTTATTTCTTACAAAGAATACGTATTCTATTCATACGAATATATGTTGTAAAAACTTGTCGGCATTAAATATTAAATAACCTATTGAGATTGATACGCCGTAAAACAAAACGAACCAAACGAACAAGGTCGAGGACTTCATAAATAGAAGAAGAGGTTCCATCTTCTTCTTTAAACACAAGAACGATTATAACGTCTAATGGATGCCGAGCATTATGGATTTAAGTCCCCAAAATAGACCTCCGTACGATAGACTGCGACGAAGATCTATTCTCGGTAATAGATAAAATTAAATTCGCAAAAAACTACCAACGATCTACAACAAAAAAGTGCAAAAAACACATTAATGATTTAAAAATTAGATAAAATAATCATCAAAACAAAAACGGGGTCTCATTAGCAAATCGATGCGGATAAGCACCACAAAGCTATTAACAAAGAATTTAATATGTTTTATAAAAAGGTCCTCAACGACTGGACATTAACAACAATAGTAAAGTCAAGAAAATATCTACTGAGTTAAAAATTGATGATAGGATTTGTAAATTACACAAACAACAATCATTCTTCAAAGTTAAAGACCACAAATTAAGTTCCTGAACAAAGCACAATTTACGGATTTCTGAACTCAACTAAAAGTAATATCGGTAGATCCTCTACTCTACCGTTGTATATTGAAGTTGCGTCGGTGTCGGCTCAGTCCATTAGAGAGGCAAGAGCAAGGAAGAGTTGGCTCAGTTCATTCTCTTTACTGCCAGTTATTAAATTTTAGTACTAGTTATGAAAACTCTTGATTTGTGTTTGCTCTTTAAAAACTCATTATTATTATTTCAATAATTATGTCCTCAAGTAGTGAAGAATATATATATTTGTCATCCACATACAAGCCTGTTTCGCTGTATCACAGCTCGTCAGTGTGGCTAGAAAACCACTTGCTTCTGGCCGGACTCGCTAACACCTATATATATATATATATATATATATATATATATATATATATATAATTTTTGCCTAATTTTAAACTTTTCATGCCTAATTGAAGGATGGGTTTTGTTTTTTTTTTAGCAGAAATGTCTTTGACTGGACTTTAACTAAGTTAAAACTTAGCAAGTCACCAACCTTTTTTTTTAAATTATTTCTTTTCAATTAGAGTAGATAAACTAAACAATCGCCCGGTTCACACTCCACCCACGTCTATTGAACAGGTGAATAGGCTCATCCCTTGTTCCCTGTTTAGGACATGGTTTCCGGCTTTCTCTTGTCCTATCTTTTTATTCTTTTTAGTCTTTTTTTTCTTTTTCAATTTGAGTAGATAGACTGAACTATCGCCCGATTGACTGTCCACACACTTCTATTAAACAGGTGAATAGGCTCATCCCTTGTTCTCTGTATAGGATGTGGTTTCCGGCTTTCTCTTGTCCTATCTTTTTACTCTTTTCTTTCTTTTTTTTTTCAATTAGAGTAGATAGACTGAACTATCGCCCGGTTCACACTCCACCCACGTCTATTGTACAAGGGGGAGAGGCTCATCCCTTCTTCCCTGTTTAGGATGTAGTTTTCCAATCTTTTCACTCTTACGTAGCCCCCTGCACATCAGTGGCGTTACCGCTTTGTTCGGGGTGACATGATTAATATATATATATATATATATATATATATATATATATATATTATCTGTAAATTCTTTCTGCAAATAGGGTCAGGCAATATACCTCCCACTACCAAGGAAGAATTACTACTAACTCTTTCTCCCTCCCCTACCCAATAAAAACCAATACATCCCAACTCCCTCCTTCAACTAAACCAACCCTTAGACTTTGAATTTTGTTCTCATTCTCTGTCGAAGAATGCATGCCTTAAAATGACATGTTGAAAATGGTTACTTCCCAACTAAGTTTTATCCGAATTTACAGATAATAAATACATATCTTCTCTGTAAATTGAACTGGTTTGCATTGAGCTCTCTATTGGACATGTTTAATATTTTATCGATATTACTAGGATCCTCCTGGATTATTAACAACCTTATCCCTGATTTTACCAATCCTTCCCGGAATTTTACCGCCTATATATATATATATATATATATATATATATATATATATAGTAATATTTTTATTATTTTTATATATAGTAAAAACAGTTTTGCCGCGACGCAGTAATAATAATAATAATATAAGTGGTTAATACTGATGGAAGTACATTCCACAGTTAGATATTTGCTTGTAAAAAAGATATGTAGTTATTATTATCATCATAATCATCTTCATCATCATCATCATTATTATTATTATTATTATTATTATTATTATTATTATTATTATTATTATTATTATACCACAACTTAATAGATACAAAGTTTTGGTGTTTAATACACAATCAACAGGCTGTTAAAATTTTCTTTCATATAAGTATATATATATATATATATAGAGAGAGAGAGAGACAGACAGACAGACAGACAGACAGAGATAGATAGATAGATAGATAGATAGATAGATAGATAGATAGATATGAACAAACTGAGATAGATAAACAGAGATTAAGATGTAGATAGATAGATAGATAGATAGATAGATAGATAGATAGATAGATAGATAGATAGATAGATATCAACCAACCTTTACATATTAGAAGGTACGTCAATTTTTCTGAGTCATTGTATCGTTATTTTTGGTTTGGAATGTAAGTAAATAGATTTTAAAATTTCTTATTCATTTTTCTTCTATCCTCGTATTGTCAAATTAATTCCTGTATATTTTTGTTCTCTTCTCCATCTCCAGTTCAGCTTTTGTTGCCAGTGCTGCTCTCGAATGCTCAGAACAGCAACGGTATCCTTTTCGCGTCACTCTTCCTCAGCTGCCAACTTCGACACCTACCAAAGCTCAGCACTTTATCTGAAATCTTCTGCCACGGAACTTTTCACACCCTTTCTGATGTTAACTTCTCTTCAGCAGCCTTATTACCATTTCGTCAGACTTGGCAACAACGATGCATTGTGTTTTATTTTTGCTATTATTATTATTATTATTATTATTATTATTATTATTATTATTCTGCATTGTCAGTACCTCGGCACTTTCCCAGTTACCAATGCTATATTTCCTTTCCTTATTTTTAATTTTTTTTTAAGCTTCCGCTTCGTTTAAATTTCAGGTTATTCTTAATTACTTTCCATCTCGAAAATATATAACTTTGTATGTGTTTGCACTTCATTACTTCCTCCAAAATTTTCTATTTCTTTAATTCTCCTAGACATTTCTTAACGTATTTTTTTCTTATTTAAGATAGATATACATTGCGTTATTTTAAATGGATACTCATGTTTGCATACCAAACAAAAAGCACTTTTCTTCCTAAAAAATATACCCTGAAAAATACGTGTGCATCTTCCAAGAGGAATATATCAGTTACCTTCATGTTCACCACCAGTACAAGGATAGTACTAAATATCATTTACTATACATTTTTTTTTAATCATATCACCCCGAGCAAGGCGGTAACGCCACTGATATGCAGGGGACTACATAGGGGTGAAAAGATTGGAAAAGAGAAAACCGGAAACCGCATCCTAAACAAGAAACAAGGGATGAGCCTCTTCACCTGTTCAATAGACGTGGATGGAGTTACATGACTTACAGTAGTGATCACTCTGCAAATGATAGTTTAGAAATTTATTTGATTGTTTTATATTTTTACATGCATATTTTAAAATATTTTAATTCATTTTTTATGAAAATAAAACCACCCTTGGACAATGAAAGATGTATAATATACTTACTAACCATATATCATTGATATACAAATAAAATCAGAAGAGTGATTATTGTAAATTATGAGTGACGCCCGTATGTTAGGGACGGATTCTGAATATGTTGTATGAGAATGACTTTATTTTCTTAGAAATTTCTTTCCAATATTAGGGTGCTTCTTCCAAGCCACTGTAAGCCGGAAAATTGGGTAGATTATCTATTTTTATTATTAAACAGTAGTTTTTTTTTTCAACTGGCTTGAATATTCGAGTAGTCTTATTAGAAAAAGATGTGTCCCCCGGCAGGATTTCAACCTGGTGTCCCCTTAACCTGACGGGACTTGATCGCTCAGTCACGTAACACCTCCTGAATAAGCAAAGACTGAATAGTGGTTCTGAACACAAATATCTCCAGATTTTCGAAATATACATATCTGCTGTTTCGTATCTTAAGACAATTTTTTAAGTATAACATTTGAAAATAATGTTTAAACAAATAAATTAAAAATATGTCGGACTTATCCATTTGCTTAAAATAAAAATTTGTTTATATATATATATATATATATATATCATTGATGTGGTGCAGTTGATTTCTCGAAACGAGAAATCGGGGAGCCGAGTTCGAATTCCGGTTGAATGCTCTGCAGTCACTTACGCGCAAATACCATTGGGAAAGATATTAACCTGTCCCATCCCTCCAGTTATGGGTTAAATAACAGAAGAGAATGGGTTCTGTAGCCTTGGCTGGCAACCAGTCTACCAGAGTAGGTAGTCGCAACCTATTGTGAGATAATTAAACAAAATGCCTAGCCAAGCGCTGCGGAGAGCATTTACGTAACAGTGAAAAATAAGTTGTCCATCCACTGCATCTCTGACTGTCTCCGACAAGTCTCGCCTATATCGTGCTACCGGACCCACGTGGAATTGGAAGAAACTGTGAGGCTGTCGTACGACTGGTTTGTATTCTTTTACCCTTTATCAAACTTTTGAAGGTTATTTAAAAGTCAACTAGAAGTTTCTATTTGTTTATCTCACACTCTCCATACTATCTATCTATCAACTTTTTATATCTAGTTAACAAAGTCTTGTTTTTTTTAATCATATCACCCCGAGCAAGCTGGTAACGCCACTGATGTGCAGGGGGCTACATAAGAGTAAAAGCACTAGATAAAAGAGAGTGAAGAGAAGGACAAACAATATAGAAAGGAGCAAGAGAAGGGAGGGAACACAGGTGTGATGACAGTTGCAGAAGTGGAGAGAAAGGAAAGGATATACAGGGTGGTGATGAAAGAACTAGGGTCAAGTGGTTAAGAGATGAGTATTGAAATTGCATTTGAATTCCTGGAGGTTGTAGCCGTCAGGAAAGCAAGAATAAGGAAGCGAGTTCCACAGGCGGGAAGTGCGAGGAAAGAAGATTCGGGAGTAGAATTGTCGTCAGCATTTGGTTGATCTCACTGTGAATGGGTGAGACCCAGTTGCCAGTCTGGTTGCACGAGTAAACACCTGTTGCAGAGGCGCCAGTGAGTTAAGTTCGTTGGAGCAGAAGCCATAAAATATTTATAGAACAGACAAAGGGAAGCCACATCCCGTCGGTGGGAAAGTGGCTACAGTCGAGCCGCTAAGTCGGTACCTATCACATTACTGATTCTCTTTTGGAGCCTGTCAAGAACACCGAGGTGAACAGCGGAGGCACCTGACCATATATGGCAACAGTACTCCATGCACGGACGAATGGCTGATTTGTATATATGCAGTATGGTTTCAGGCGGGAAAAACATCCCGGCCCGACATAGTGACCCAACCTTCCTAGAAGAGGATTTAGCTATTGACTCAATGTAGTGGTTCCACTTGAAATCAGAAGAGAGGGTAAGGCCTCTGGCTATTTCAGTTGACTAAACCACCCCCGCCTCAGTATTCACTTGGAGTGACCAAAAAGTTAAAAATTATTTTTATCTTCCTGCTAGTACCCATGTGTTGGCATGGAAATCAGCTTTGTTTTAAATATTCTTAAAAGTAAATCCTGTTTTGCTTAATTTTAAAATTTTCATGCTTAATTGAACGATTGCTTTTCTTTATTTATTTACTTATTTATTTATTTTTTAATTTAGCAGAAATCTCTTTGACTGGTGGATTGCTTGTTTCTCTCTTTTTTGATGGCCCTGTGTTAGTTTGTCTCTCTCTTTCTTTTTTTGCTGGTCCTGTGTTAGATAATTTGTCTCTCTCTTTCTCTTCTTGACCGGCTGTATTTTGGTTGTCTTGCTACCCTTTTAAGGTCACACACTGGCTATTTCAGTTGACTGACCCACGCCGCCTTACCTGGAGTGACCAAAAAGTTAAAAATCATTTTTATCTTCCTGTTAGTACCCATATGTTGGGATGGGAATCAACTTTGTTTTAAATATTCTTAAAAGTAAGTTATTTTTTGCTTAAATTAAACTTTTCATGCTTAATTGAACGATTGATTTTCTTTATTTTTTTTAATTTAACAGAACTCTCTTTGACTGGCGGATTGCTTGTTTCTCTGATATCTTTGTAACGTATGTCATTGTGGCAAAAGCACAACACATGACTTGACGATTGCATTAAACTTGAAAAACAGTGCTGCGGCTAAGTGTTGACCTGAATGTCCACACTTATATTTACAAGCGCTCTATCCCTGGTATAAAGCACTTTACCTCACAAGCAAGGCAAGATCGCCACTAGTGCACAGTGAGAGAAATGGCTGAGTACAGAGGTTACTGAAGAAAGGTAATAGATGAAAGGGATTCAAGAATACAGAAGATGGCAACTGAGGTTATATTTACATTTTTGAAATTGTAGCTATGAGGAAATCAATTAAACGGAAGGGAGTTCCACTGACAGAAAGTGCGAAAAAAGATGCTTTTGGAGAAGAAGTAGCGGTTACGACTATCTTTTTCGGTTTTGTTCACAATCGCCTTTCTCCTATCTTCACACTCGACATGTCCTCAATATTTCTCCTCACAAAATTTACTTTCATCTCTTTTACAACTTTTAAATCCTCGTTTTCTTTAGGTTTTATTTTAATTTTTAAACGAAAAAAAATTCTTCAGTTTTTCTTTTTTTCTACTTCACTGAAAATTTTAGCACTTGTCAAAGGCGATATTCCGTATTTTCCAAAGTCGATAATTGTATTCTGTTGTTCGCTTACGTATTTAGTTTTTTTGTTTTGTAATTCTTTTTCTCCATTTTCACAAGTTTAAAACCCCTTTTTCCCATTCCACTGCGGTGTGTATTTTGGTCCGCATTCTTCTCGTAGTCGTTATTTGCATGAGTTCTACTGGTATTATATAAGTATGGCACATCAAGCAAAGTAAAGAAACAAAATGGTGGACATTGTAGCAAACTTTAAATAAGGAAATGATTCGATTTTTTAAAACTAACAACAGGAGCTATGCTTTTATTTACCGTATATTAAGACACATTTTTCCTGAAACTACATTAAAAAATATTCGTCTTAGCACTGAAAGACCAAGATGTAGACAGCAGTTTCCTAAACCTCACGAACTCCAAACACAGTAAACAAGCAATCACGAACCGCAGACATTATATAAGCCGCATTAACATGTAATAAACACTGTATATCCTGTTCGTATCGCACCATATATGGAGGCACGGTGGAGAAATCGATAGCAGCTCGGATTAAGAAATTGGAGAGCCGAGTTCAAATCCAAGCAGAGTTTACTGCATTCACTTATCTGCGCTTAACTTTGGAATTAAATAGTAGGGTAGACTGGCCCTTTAGACTTAATTTAAGAAAACCGAACTAAAAACAAAATAATTAAAACATTATAAAATACCTACATATTCGAAAGAAAATCTTTCCTAATAATTAACATATTAGCCAAAAGGCCCCGGATTCACAGATCAATAAGGCATTCTTACACACTCTATGTGTTATATATCGCCGTACGACGACAAAACAACAAACACGCATATATAAAAATATAAGGTTATATTTTTATTAATGACGGCGAACCGTGTGGAATAGAGAACGGAAGGGTGAGAGCGCACATAGAATGGGTTGACGGGAGTGTAGTCTTGCCTGTGGTGTTTCTCTGCTTCCACTGGCCGTTCTCTGCTGGCGAATCCATGTGTCGAGGTCTTTATATAGTCTTCTAGAACCGGGACTTTCCTTCCGGTCCTGCCTCGCCCACGCAACGCCCACGTAATTCCCAGAGACACCTGTTCTGTTTGCCTCCGTAGTCATTTCCGCCGCTGTCGGAAATAAGGTCAAACGACATCCGCTCCGGCCTCGACAGGATGTATTTCACAAACACCCGCCCTGCCGCTCGCCGACCCCTCCACCGACGGGAAACACCATCGCTTGCATCACTTCCTCGGGTGGGGCTAGATTGTTATATTACATATGTTCTAAAAACTAATCTTTTAAACTAACACCTGAAAGAAAAATGTAATAAAAGGATTAATTGCATGTTTTTCAGTGGACTTCAATGAAATCTATATAAAATAAAACAGAATGCTACCTTAATACACAAACAGAAAAAGAAACTGAAGAGAGAAAACATCACAATAATATTTTCATGAAACCTCGAAGCCAGCATGATTGAAATAACACTGCTCAGCTAATTGAAAAAATTCTTCATACTAATTCTATTGTTTAATTACTTAACTTCTGGTTATAATAACGTTAGACCAATGCACATTTGTTTTAAAGTGTTCAATGCAATTATATTGTAGAACTTTTGAATATTTTCTATTTGTAAACGAGTTATTACGCGACCTAGGTTTCTACCACAAGGGGCGTTTTCAGGCGATTTGCAAATTATTATTGCAAATCACCTGAAGACACCACTCATGTAAGCAAGCATAAATACATACTTAACAAAACTTCCATAAAAGCGGAATTGCTGCGTAAATACGCAATTTTCATATATATATATATATATATATATATATATATATACAAATATATATATACACACATATATATATATACATATACACACACACACACACACACACACATATATATATATATATATATATATATATATATATATATATATATATATATATATATGTATATATATATATATATATATATATATATATTCTGTTAAATATAAGAGAAAATGAATGTCTATTATGTTTACTCATAAGCCGTTCTAAACATCGTATTTTCGCTTTAATTTCAGGTGAAAATAAATAAAAAATTCTCAATATGGATAATTTTTTATTAAGTTGGTTCTAGGCTTTCGGCTCACATGAGCCATCTTTAGAGAGGTTGCAAGGACGTTAACATAAAAACATCCACCATCAAAGACGATTTTATCTTGTGCTGAAATAAAACTTTGCCAAGCAACGATAACAGTCAACAATACAATAATCCTCACTCATACACACAGTAAAAAAATCTTCAGATATTAGAGACCATCTACATTAAATCCAAACAACCCACACTTTATAAAATCACGTTTAAATCTGGTCATAACACATTATATTGCATTTAAATATAAGGTTCTGTTAACATTTGAGCTCTCACGTAGTGTGACGTCATAGAAGAAACAACCATTTTTAACAAGAAGAGAAATTCAGAACGATCTGAAATATCCCGTATTTGAAGTAAGTAAAGATACAATTAAGAGATCACTGAGTCGTACAGGCCTGTATTTTAGATCACCAAGAAAAACGCCACTATTAAAATATAACATATGTAAGACCATTTGGAATTTGTCAAAAGGTTTGACTATGTATCAAATGAATTCTGGAAGAAAGTTATTTGGTCAGATGAAAAAAAAATTGAGCTTTTCGGGAGAAACATGAGCACCAAACTATGGAGGGAAAAAAACTGAATACAACCCAGTAGAGCATCATTCAAACAATCCAATATGGGGTCGGAAGAGTAATGATTTGGGTTGTTTTTCGTATAACGGGGTAGGACAAATGTAACTCATCGAAGGAAGAATGAATGCAACAAAATACAAGCAAATCTTATCAACACATCTATTAAAAAGTGCAACAGCTTTTAGGCTTGACCGAGATTTTGTATTCGAAAAGGACAACAATCCAAACAATGGTTTAAAACACCTCAAGACTTGTTCAGTGAAAATGGAATTGATGTTCTAAAATGTCCATGCCAGTCACTGGATCTCAACCCAACAGAAAATGTATGGACTAACTTGAATTTGAGAGTACATGAAGAAGATACAAAAATGTCCAAAAACTGAAAAAATTCTGTGAAGAAGAATGGATAAAACTGCCAAAATCATCATGCAAAGCCTCGTTGCAAATTACAGAAAAGGACCCGAGGTTGTAAGGCAAAACAGTGAATATGCTACTAAATATTAACTATTAATAAATCGTGTCAAACACTTCTGCATACAGTAAAATTTGAAAATTACAATAAAAGTACATAAATACAATGTTTCTCAATTTTACTCTATGTTTAGTTCGACAATGTTCATTAAAATATTTAAAGTATGTATAATTTATATTCAACGATTTTTGTGAAATTTGAAAAAATAAAACTGTGTTAAGTACCCAATATATGTATATCCAAATGAATAAGGAACGAAGAAAATATTTGCAACGTTCAAAACATTAATTTAAAACAGTGCTCAATATTAGAATACAACAATGAATAATTATTATAAATTTTACCTTAGAACATGTACATGTTCTAAAGTATAATATATATATATATATATATATATATATATATATATATATATATATAAATCTAAAAAGGATGACCAAAAAGGTAAATCCCAAAACCCGATCCTATTAATATTATTTTTTTTAATATTAAATTGATCATGGTGGAGGGTTCGATGTAAATGGAATTATTTATTTGCACGGCCAAATATGTAAAGTAAATCAAACATTTCGAAATTTGATTTCGTTCAATGGGCATTTCAGCGAGAAAATTGTTCCTTCATCAACAATGGTCCAAAATAAAAACGGTTTTCAACAGGTGCTGATAAAGCGAGAAATTTCTCGCTGAAATGGTCATTCAACGAAATTCGAAATTTTGACTTAATTTATATATATATATATATATATATATATATATATATATATATTGTGAATTTATGAATAAATTCCATCTTTTATGCTGTTCGTTAAAGATTCTGAGATAAAGTTTATTTATTTATTTTTTTACTTGTTCCTACAAGGTTTTTGTCTTCTGGACACAAAGCGCTTAAGCTCTGTCCAAAAGTTTCTTATATAAGATTGCGCTCGCCTGTTCTCATAGCAATTATCAAGTGATTTTTTCTCCATTGGTTATATCACTATATGGTTATCAAGAGTGTAACTCACGTTAGATCTATTCGACAATAGCCCCATTAGGACTTTTGTTATCTTTGCACGTGTTATTTACCTAGCTATATTCGTAATATACTAGTAGAAAATGTAAGTACAATAGCATCATCTATATACAAAAAAGAATGAAAACTAACAAAATTATTAATAATAAAACGGAAACGGCAACACTCAAGATATCAGTTATGAACATGGCCACAACGTGCTGACCGTCTTTGGAGAATTACATATTTCTATAACTTTCCACACATATATATAAAAAACACACATTCAGTTAGAAATAAAAAAGAAATGAATCGTCCTTGATAATGACTAAAAAATAGCTTAAAGTTCGTTGATATGCAGAACTTTTTACACAAATGTGTGTTTGCATTTGTTTTATAAGTTCAAATTAACATGTGCACTTTACAGCCGCATCTATGTATATATGCGCATATAATTGTTCTTCTGTGTACCGTATCCTTTCAGCAAGGAGGCAATTATGGCCTTCTACATCTTTCTATTCCTGAAGCTTGTAAAGGCCCTTCTCTTGGTACTTCTTCCAAACCGTGCTCCACCATCTACTTGCTCAAGCTCATCAAGTATGTCACGCGATACTTGCCTCTGTCTCTCCGTCTGTTTTGTGATTATCAGATTCTCTAAGCCCTACTTCCTCATGAGATGTCCCAGATGTTTCAGCTGTCTTTTCCTGATGTTAAGTATCAGTTTTCGTTTCGTTTCCATTCTATTCAAAACTTCGTCATTGCCCATATATTCGGTCGATGATTCACAAAATTTAGCAAAGAAAATTCACGTTAAGAAAATTCCCACTCAGAAACGCATATACATATGCACATGTGCCATACGTAATACACACTTTGGTGATCATGTCTCGAAAGAGACTTGAGTGACTGGGCAAAATTTTACCCGAAATAGGTTGCCATTACATTCTGCGGTAGACTGTTTGCCAATCAAAGCTATAGAATCTGTCCTGCTATTTAACACATATTTTTTTAATCATATCACCCCGAGCAAGGCGATAACGCCACTGATGTGCAGGGGGCTACATAGGAGTGAAAAGATTGGAAAAGAAAAAGCCGGAAATCATATCCTAAACAGGGAACAAGGGATGAGCCTCTTCACCTGTTCAATAGACATAGCTAGAGGGAAAAGAGACGGATTCCCACGGAAGAGAACTTTCTCAAGCGTATTTGCGCGTAAGTGAATGCAACGAATTCAACTGGAATTCAAAATCGGCTCTCCGATTTTTCGTTCTGAGCTGGTATTCACTGCACCATAATACACATCTCTGCACGCATTATGCCCTCATGAAGAAACAAAAAGAATGTGTATATTTGTCTTCCTCTATCTAAAACATACGCAGGAAAAGAATTGCTTTAAAAAAAGAGTACGTAGTAATGCCGAAACCAAATAAGAGCTATGGAAGCCTAAAACTTTAACCCAAAGACCGTGGATTACAAGAAATGCTAAGAACTTTCTTTTTCTTGTGCCCTAGAAATTTGTGGAGACTTGCAAAACAGTCGGGTAATGACGTTCCCCCATCAATCGTCATTCCAGGTTGAAACTGTCTGGCTGTCCCGAGAAGATATTAGACATATCAATCAGCCAAACGCTTCTGTTTGTGGGCGAAGGTTGTGGTTGGTGCTGCGCCACCACTGAACCCTCGCTACTCAATCATGGCGATTGCGAACGAACCCCTGGTCGAGTGGAGTGGCCTTGATCGAGATACAGGAGACAGTCCGGCGCTGCAGCGACCATTTTGCTCTGACCTCGGACAACATGTGCGTAAATGACAATATATATTTATAGGAATATATACATATATTTAGATAAGCCTTTAAAGAACACATGCATGCACACACACACAAAACACACACGTACACATATATATATACACAAATGTGTCTGTGTGAATCTGTATGTATTTCGATATAATTGAAATATGTATATGTTCAACTGAGATACATCAAAAGCAAAAATATATACAGGGTGCGATGAGTAATTTGTCGTCACTTTATATTTTTAATTTCACGCATGCGCGTTGTTTGTTTTGATTTTCTGACATACACAGCATAGTAGGGTCAGTTGGGCACTCTCAAAAAGCACAAAGATGCAGTTCACTCCGCCAGAATTTTGGAAACAGCTTGTTGTACAGCTTGACATTCGGGACAGAATCTCCAGTACGAACATTTCAGTCTTTAGAGTGCGGAGGATCAGGAAAGAGTTGGATGAGTGTGTTGGTAATTGCAAAGGTAAGGCAGATCAGAAATTTCACTTTGCTTGTTTTGATGAAAAAATACCGCCTGAATTTGTTGATGAGGGTCTCAGACTCAACCCGGAGGCTTAAATCCAGTTAATACTAGAATTAGCCACTTCTCTTCTAAACTTTTTTTTTAATCGTATCACCCCGAGCAAGGCGGTAACGCCACTGATGTGCAGAGGACTACGTAATAGTGAAAAGATTGGAAAAGAGAAAGCTGGAAGCCACATTTTAAACAGGGAAAAACTTATGAGCCTCTTAACCTGTTCAATAGACGTGGGTGGAGTGTGAACCGGGTGATAGATAGATCTATCTACTCCAAATGAAAAAAAAAAAAAACAAAGTGAGAAGATTGGAAAAGAGAAAGCCAAAAACTACATCCTAAACAGGGAACAAGGGATGAGCCTCTTAACCTGTTCAATAGACGTGGGTGGAGTGTGAACCGGGTGATAGATAGATCTATCTACTCCAAATGAAAAAAAAAAAAAACAAAGTGAGAAGATTGGAAAAGAGAAAGCCAAAAACTACATCCTAAACAGGGAACAAGGGATGAGCCTCTTAACCTGTTCAATAGACGTGGGTGGAGTGTGAACCGGGTGATAGATAGATCTATCTACTCCAAATGAAAAAAAAAAAACAAAGTGAGAAGATTGGAAAAGAGAAAGCCAAAAACTACATCCTAAACAGGGAACAAGGGATGAGCCTCTTAACCTGTTCAATAGACGTGGGTGGAGTGTGAACCGGGCGGTAGATAGATCTATCTACTCCAATAAGATCTTTAATAAAAAGATATATATGATAAAGCTCTCCAAATAAGCTGCTATAAAGATAAACCATCCTATTAAACACATGTTTGTAATTCAAAATTGCCTATGGCCAAGAGTCAACATAGAAAAAAAATTATATAGATCAACACCTCGTTCTGTGGACTATAAGATATTAACATCGGGATGTTTTTTTCTGAAATTAGTAAATAAACATTTTCAACAAGATAACTAAGTACAATATTTAATGGACAAACTATTAAGATTCGTTATTTCTGCATTAATAATACGTATAACATCATCAATTCGCAGAATAACTAGATTTGAGGAAATTCTATAGAACCAGTATTAAACCCGGTATTGTACTCTACTGCAATTGCAGATTCAAGGAAAATTGTTTTGTTAGAGGTAAATATAAATCTAAGAATGTTATCTCTCAAGTTGCCATTTCCGCTAAAGATAACAAGAAAAATAATAATGTCTCCATTGGAATTTCGTCGTGGGCTTTGTAACAAAGATATTATTGAATTAACAAATAGATTTAAAATTAATGGGCTCAGCACGTACTCCCAAGAATTTAAATGTGATAGATGTAATAGGTGCTTAGTAGAAAAACCTTGGATATTAAAATATCATAATTAAAATTCACTTTTAAATCAGAGAAATGAAAATTGTTAGCAAGTGTCGACATAAAGGTAGGTTTAAATTTCCTTAATATGGGATCAGCTAAATGCTTTCCATTCCATTTATTTGTTATATTAATCTTCAGCCTACTGGTTAGAATTTGATTTGATACTCAAGATACACCTTAAGTTTATTCTTTCTTTGAACTCTCATGAAAGCTGCCTGAACTACTTCCCTCCAACCACTATCAACTACGAAAAAGAGTATTGTCTCTTTAACAGAACAGAACAGAACAGAGTCATGCCGACTTCGATGTTTCGTGAGAACTTCGAAGTTTTCTGACTTAACACTTGTCAGGTTTGTTTGCAAACTGCACTAATGAATGAGAACAACATAACGTTTTCCTCACAAATCTTCGAAGTCGGCATGACTCTGCTCTGTTAAAGAGACAAACTCTTGGTACTTATCGATCTACACCCCGTTATCGAGCACTTTACAATAAAAAAAGCTTGTTTGACAAAATAGATTTTATCAATAAAACCAGAACCTTGGCGCGAAACATTATTCCAGTTAAACATTATATACATGAATAGATATTATGTTTTTAATCAAACAGTATATTTACTTTTAGCGGCCTGATTATATACGATAAATTTTGTACGAAAATGTGGGTAATTCTGTAGCATTCGAACCTCCTATCCACATAGAAGAAACTAACAACTGACCTGGCGCGTCTTAGACCTCTCGACCACGAATGATACCAAAGTCCAAACGAAGTTAAAACAAGACTATATAACACAATTTTCGATTTTCTGCAAATAACCATCTCTGCTCTGAAATGTATCGTAATAAAAGAAATTTAACGAAATGGTTTTAACAGACATATTGAAATTATTTGTTTGAACATTATTTTTAGTCGAAGCTCGTATTTGAGTAGATATTCTGTATTTGATCAAACAGTATATTTATATATTTATTTCTACCGGCCTGATAGTGGTCGCAGGTTCGAATTCTGCTGAATAACGCACATTTTCGTAAAAAATTGATTGTAAATAATCAGGCTGAAAAAACTAAAAACACAACCTTTGTATTTGCTTCGCATATATGTACATTTTTTTTTAGTTCTTCAACTTAGCAAGCTTGGCTCATCTTATCAGTTACAATCAAGTGCTGAGTCTGATTACTTACTAGGTGTTTCATACGTTCAGTCTTACGGTACAACTAAGCTTCCTTTATTAAATTACTATATCACGTTTAATTTATTCTTACGTAAGGTATATTTATATATTAAGGTATATCTGTATATATAAGGTATATTTGGATGAGAGAAAATGGCGCATGTGTAACCAACATAAACATTATTATTATTATGTAATTTTTCATCATATTTCGATTTCTGGTCGCACTACCAACCAAGTCTGCGGGGAGACCTAAGGCAGGTCGTGGCGTGTTGTTATGGCTCCATTTCATGTTTTTTCTGTCTCCTCTAACATCCCTAGCGTTATATAGACAAAGTTCTCCTTAGTGTGTGGGATGTAGTTAACAAGACAATTTGTTGTATATCACTTAAGCTGGGCTTTCCAGAGATATTTTCAATGTGTTGTTTTGTTCCATTTTTTATCATTCCAAGTGCACCTACTTTTTCTATCTTCCCTACCATCCCTAGCGTTCCATAGACAAAGTTTTCCTTAGTGTGTGGGCTGTACTTAATAAGACAATTTTTTGTATATCTCTTAAGCTGGGGTTTCCAGGGATTCTTTCAATGTGTTGTTTGGTTCTATTTTTTATCATTCCAAGTGCACCTAATATCACTGGTACAACTCTTGTTTTCAATTTCCACATTTTTTCTATTTCTATTTTCAGGTCTTTATATTTTGACAGTTTTTCAAATTCCTTTGTTGCTATGTTACAATCCGCTGGACAAGCCAGTTCAATTAATAGACAAGTTTTCTCTCTCTGGTTTTTACCAATAATGTCTGGCCTATTTGCTTCAATTTTTCTGTCTGTGTAGATGGTGTAATCTTATAGAATGGTGACATCTCCTATTTCTGTAACCGGTGCTGGGTGATGTTCATACCAGTGTTTGTTTACAGATTTTCCATAATGTTTGCACATTGTCCAATGTAAATATTGCCACACTCTATCGTGGCGATTTTTATATTTATTTGGTGCAAGTACAGAACAGCCTGAGATTAGATGGTCTATTGTTTCTTGGTATTTATCACAGAACCTGCATTTTGAATCCATATTATTATCTATAAAATTTGCCTGAAAGTTTCGAGTGAAAAGTTTCTTGGTCTTGCGCTGCAAGTATAAAGCCTTCAGTCTCAGACTTTAATCCAGATGCACGTAACCATCGAAGAGTATTCACTTTATCAACATTGGATTTATTGGCACGTTCTGGATATTGGCCATGCAGAGGTTTGTCTTGCCAACGTTGTTTCATCTGTTCAACAGCTTTATCCGTGGCTTTCATTTTCATATTTTTTGCTGCAATAATTGGATCTTGGCTTCTGTTTTGCTTTTCTACAGAATCGACTAACTGTAAATCTTACTTCTTATTTACTGCCTTCCTTTATTATTGAATATTTTTTCTTTCTTTCTTCATGTTGCCTTACTAATTGTATCATCCAATCCTTTGTTGTTTCTATGTATGTTAGTAAGCCAATAATTGTAGTCTTGTATGACAATTCTAGCTGAATAAGACCTCTTCCACCATCTTTACGGGGTATGTATAAACGGTCTACATCAACCTTTGGATGATGTATCTTATGCTTAGAAAGAAGCTTTCTTGTTTTGGAATCCATTCGCTTGATGTCGTTTATAGTCCAGTTTAAGATGTTGAAACTATATTGGACAACTGGGATGGCAAGTCTATTAATGTCCATAATTCTGTTCTGAGAATTCAATTCAGTTTTTAATATCACTCGTAGCCGTCTATAATACTCTTTACGCACTATTTCTTTCATTTTTTATGGTGAATGTTTTCACTCTCATTTACATCTAGGTATTTATAAGCTTCTACTGGTTTCAATTCTTTTATTGTTACAGCAGGGTCTAAGCTAATTGAGGATGTTTCTTGTATTGATCCACGCAAAACTGTAGCTTTAGCACATTTATTCAAATTGAATTTAATTCCACTATCTTCGCTGAAACATTTTACTGTTTGCAGAAGATCTTCCAGCTCATTATCATTCTTAGCATATAACTATAGTCATCCATGTAAAATAGATGGCTTATTTTCTTTTGGCCTATTTTATAATTACATTTTGTCTAAGATGACTGGTTAGTGCTATTAATGATATGCAGAATAGTAAGGGAGACAAAGAATCACCTTGAAATATAACTCTTTTGATATTTATTTCATCAGACTTATAGGTTCCATTTATATGATTGAGGTAAAGAGTTGTTTTCCATATAGACATGCACTGTTTGATGAAATTGATGATGACGGGTATATATTTAAATTCTTGTATATATTTAAAGTCTTTAAAATCCAGTAATGTGGCACACTATCGAATGACTTACGATAATCTATCCAGGCAGTACTAAGATTTTCCTTTGTACTGTAGCAGTTTTCCAGAATCATTTTGTTAATAAGCAATTGGTCTTTACATCCGTAACACCAAATAAACTTTGAAAAGTGGTATTAACAATGGTGATTCGTTATTAGTTCATTGAACAGGTGAAGAGGCTCGTCCCTTGTTTCCTGTTTGGGATGCGGTTTACGGTTTATTCTTTTCCATTCTTTTCACTCTTTTCGTTTTTTTGTATTTCTTTCAATTTGAGTAGATAGACTAATCTATCGCCAGTTCACACTCCACCCACGTCTATTGAACAGGTGAAGAGGCTCATCCCTTGTTTCCTATTTAGAATGTGGTTTCCGGTTTTCTCTTTTCCGATCTCACTCTTTTCTTTTTTTCATTTTTTATTTTTTCAATTGGAGTAGATAGACTAAACTATCGCCTGGTTCACACTCCACCCAGGTTTATTGAACAGGTGAAGAGGCTCATCCCTTGTTTCCTGGTTAGGATGTGGTTTCCGGCTTTCTTTTTTCCAATCTTTTCACTTTTACGTAGCCCTGTGCGCATCAGTGGCGTTATCGCCTTGCTTGGGTGATACGATTAAAAAAAAATTTGTTGATGGCCGCTCGTCAGTTAGGACACCACGCCGTATGTGTTGTTATCGTTTTTCAGACACACACAAGAATTTTATAAAAGAACAAACAAATCCGAAAATGGATTTAAGACATTGAGACTTTTATTCTCTCAGTCAAGCTGGGGAGATGACGTGGCATTCTGCAGTATATTTCTCCAACACAACAACACGCATCGTTTTTGACAACCGGGCATGACTCTCCTTCTGGGCTAGTCTGCTGAGTCAAAGCTAGTCTGCAGCGTCAAAGCTAGTCCCGTGTCAAAACTAGTCTCCCGTCAAAGTTAGTCACTGCTCTCTAGGACACCCCAATCTTACTCAACCACACGCTTGAATGGTTGTGTCCAGACTCACTTAAAAGGAAGGTATATTTATATTAAAGACACTTGTAAAATGATCCGTGTCAACCCCTGTTCTAACAATAGTCATAAAACCTTTGAATCTGATACATGTAAATTAAACTTGGTGAGCTTTGGTACTGGAATCACATTTATTTATTGTCTAAATAAATAATTTTATTTATTGTCTAAATAAATAATTTTATTTATTGTCTAAATAAATAATTTTACTACAGTCTTCTTGCTGTCTTCTTATCACACACATATGTATACATACGAGCATACACAGTGCCACACAATACATCAATGGTTATAATCTCTTTCCCTTATATCCATTGATATCTCTTATACTTATCTATCTGAAACACACAAAATCACATATAAATGTGAATACGTAATCAGTACTTTCAATAATCGTATTTTAAGGCATGAAGTATTTATGCCATAAAAATGATAATAATCATAATTATGATAAATTAAGGTGTGTTCTATTAATAAATTCATATGGCTTTCTAAAGGACATGATAAGAAAGAGTTGAAAAATTTTCAACACCTTCTATTTACAAGGTGTTAATTAGTTACTTCCATCTGTCGTGCTAGATAATTTTTCTCACCAGAATATTTCTTGTACATTTATGTCTACCATTTGTCCATCTATTGAATATTGCTACCAATGGTGCTTCTGATAAATATTTACAGATGCTTGATAAAATCCAAAGAGGAATATGCAAAGTCATCTGCCCTGAATTCTCATTATAATTGCTCTGATCAACTTTCCTCTTTTGTTCCCATGTTTTGTCGAATTTATGTTCATTTCTCAAATGACCTCAAATGGAATAACTAGATTGAATCCATAGCTGCATCTACTGCAAGGAAGGTTGGTTCACTGTGTCGGGCCAGAATGTTTTTCTCGTCAGAACTCATTTTGTACATTTACAATTCGTCTGTACATTGCCATATTTGGTCGGGTTCTCTGCTATTCAGCTTGAGGTTCTCGACAAAATCCAAATGCGGATCTGCAATATAATCTTGATAACTTGATAGCACGCCTTCTGCATCTTTCTCACCGACGTGATGTGGCTTCTCTCTGTCTTTTCTACAAGTATTTTTATGGCAATTGCTCTCACCAGCTGTTTTCTCTGGTACTCTGACCACGTGTATTAACTCGTGCAACTAGATTGGCATCAACGTCCCATGTTTTTACCGTCAAAATAGTTAAATATAACCGCCTCTTCTACTCTAAAAATTACTTTCTTGCACTTCCCTTTTATGAAACTCACTTCCATCCACTTACTTTCCTGATAGCTACAATCTCCAAAAGTTTAAATACAACGTCAATTCCCATCTTTTATCTACTTGATTCTCATCTATCGCTTATCTTTTCTTCGACATCCCCTGTACCTTTTTTTGTCTCACTGTAACCCCCTGCGAACCACTGGCATTTCTTGCCTTATGAAATGATTGTAAAAAAAAAGAACTGGAATGACAACTAGGTTTCGGCAATTTACAGTCGAGTTACTAGAACCATAAAGTCTATACTAACAGTTTATTCACTCGCACTTCTCTCTTGTGGAGCTCTCTTCCGGCTCTGCGCTTTCCAGTCAACTTTAAAAAAACATAATCTATTTTGTTAATTCTTATTTTTTTATTGATCTCTCTCCTTAATATTTTTTTTATTTTTGTTGATTTCTCTTACGTCTTACTGAATTTAGTTCCTTACTTTGGGTGGAAAGGGTAAAACAAAAACACCGTCGGGATTATCGCAAGCGGGCGTAAATCTTATTTTTATTGATTCATTTTTACGGCTTATCAACTCTTATCAGGTAATTTAAAACCATAAAATATCATTAGACTGTAAGAATACATTTTGATGATCATAATAATGGTTTCGTAAAGTGCGTTGTGGAGTAGTTGATATCGGCTTGGACTGAGAAATTGCAGATCGGAGCTCTAATTCCAGTTGAATTCGTTGCATTGTCTCAATATTTGTCGTTGCTCTCGTTTTTGGGCTTTTGATTTATTTCGTTTTGCGGTTTATCAGCCTCAATAAATTATTTAATACAGGTGGGGAATACTAAAATCAAGCAGGTACAAAAATGTAAATACCTGAGAAGTGCTCTAACAGAAGACGGAAAGTGCGACACAGAGATCCGAAGTCGAATTGTCATTGCGAAGGACGCGTTCCAGAAGCTGAGTACAGTATTAAGACACAGGAAACTTTCACTAGAAACATAAAAGAAAGTACTAGATTGCTATGTGATGTCAATTCTTCAATATGGCAGTGAATGTTGGACAATATCATCAACGATGAAGGAAAGACTTGAAGCAACTGAAATGTGGTTCTTCAGGTGGATGTTTCGGATATCATGGATCGAGCATGTGAGAAATGATGAGATTTTGGAAACAATAGAAACAAAAAGGAAATTAATATTGAGCATCAGGAGGAGACAACTGAAGTTCCCGGGACATGCAATGAGGAAGGAGGCCTTGGAACACCTGATACTAACAGGCCAGAAAGAGGGAAAAGAGACAGGGGAAAGCAACGGATGACATATTTCAAGGGCCTGAGCAGGTGGATAACAGAACGGGGAATGCGAGCTACCAGAGATAGGGTGACGTGGAAGGTCATGATCGCATACATCCTAAAAGGACAAAGCACATAGAAGAAGAAAAAGAAGAAGAAGAAGAAGAATTTTTTTGAATAGATTCGTTTGTTTGTTCGTTTGTTTACCGGTATATCAACTCCTTATGGGTTTTGTGCGTTGTGGTTTAATAGAAATCAGCTCCGAATGAGAAATCGTACAGTCAAATTCCAGTCAAATTACATTTACTTTCGGGCAAACAGGCTTGGGAAAGGTATCGATCTGTCTCTTCTCTCCAATTATGGATTGAATAGCAGGACAGATTAGGTTTTATAACCTTGGTAGGCAACCTATGTACCGCAGAAAGTAATGGCGATCTACTGCCGGAAAATCTGCTACCTAGTCACAAATAGAAAGAGAAATGACCGCCCTAGCGTGTATCACGTACAACTGATGGGTCAATAAATGCCGACATTTCAATTTATTGGAAGGATTAACAACTTTTACAAAAATGTATTACTAATAATTTTTCTTTGTTTTTTGTTTTAAATATATTGCTCCTATTTTACTATATATTTTTAAAAACTTTTATACTAGTGGTTTTCCCCTAGTTTGGGTTTTAACTATTTTTCTATAGCTGCGACCCTTACTTGCGCTACCACTTTGGTTTAGGGTGAACCTGAGAACACGTGCAATTAATAGGAAGTTTCACGCTGCTGAAAACCTCCCGGTCAGAGGCCCTAATGCCGGATGTAATTTATCGCTATACCTATGACTCTTCTCGTTTTTTATTGCTGTCTTATCATCTTACAAACATAGATAAATATAAAATGACAGAAAAATGATTCCATCAACGGATTCTGAAATTGCCATGTAAAATGCATGCGAGTAACAAGGAAGTTCTAAAATTAGAAATTACTAAAAAGCCTTTTACATATAATCGAGAGATAGCTGAAATTTTTGCGATAAGTACAAAAATATAAGTACTTGGGAAGTGTTCTAACGGAAGACAGAAAGTTTGACAATGAGAACCGAAGGTGAATTGGAATGACCAAGGACGCATTCCAGAAGCTGAGCAATATATAAATGAATGCTGGACAATTTCATCAAAGATGAAAGGGAAAACTTGAAGCAACTGAAATGTAGTTCTACAGAAGAATACTGCGAATATCATGGATTGAGCATATGAGCAATGATAAGGTTTTAGAAGGGATAGAAACAAAAAGGAAATTAATACTGAGCATCAGGAAAAGACAGAATGAAGAAGGAAGGCTTGGAGAATCTGATTTTTACAGGTCAGATAGAGGGAAAAAGAGAGATGGTAAGCAGCGGATAACATATCTGAAAGGTCCGAGCAGGTCGATGGCAGAGCGGGGTTTGGGCTCGGTAGCAGGAGAAAGCGTGCTAAGAGCCACCAGGGATAGGGAGATGTGGAAAGCAGTGATTGCCTACGTCCTAAAGGGACATGGCACATAGAAGAAGAATGAGAAAAAAATAACTGGCGATTTAAACATTGACGATTTTATACTGAAGGGAAGTGAAACATGTATAGAGATAGAACAAGCGTCTTAACGGAATTGTATGAATGAGACACCGAACAAGAAGAAAAGATAAGATGGTGTGGACAGTCATAAAAGTATATGTCATATAACAGAAAAGATACAAGCATAAAAGTTTTTTATGTTTTTATCGAACATACATCCACTTCCTTACTAATGAGATAGTCCCTTATCATGGTAACGGTCAAAATGCAACAATTCTATTTAAATCATGATATCAAAAGCATCTCCTCGCGCCATATATAAATCATGTCCTACCATCATCTTTACACTATTAACAGTGAAAATTTTATTTCGAAAATATTCTTTAAAATAGAAAGACATCACGTGATAGATTTTAAAGAAATTTCCCTTTCACAATTACTTAGTAACAGTAAGGGAATATGCTTGTACTGACATAACAAGAGAATATCACAAAATATTGCTTTTTATGTTTCATGGTTCGCATGAGCCCCAATGTACTTTGATAATTTTAGTTTTGGCGTTAGAAGAGAGGATTTCTTTCTTCCTTATATAAAACAATAGAGTTAATTGTACAGATATAATTCGTAGATTACTCATACAGAAGATATGACCAATTCCAATCCACAATTTTTTAAATATATATGCAATTTCTTGACGTATTGTGTATTGTTATCATTCTATGTATATTTTAATTAAAATAATTAGAAAAAAATCTTTCTTCATGTAACAATCAAGATAATTGCATGAATTAAAATCCGAGATTACTCATGCAAAAGTATAATCAATTTTTTAAGGGTAAGTATTTTCATGGCAACTGCTCTCATTTAACCACCGTATAGAGACATTCCTGCCTACCATTAGAATGGATGACGCTAGTCTCCTACAGTGCAAGGCACTGTGTTTCCTTGGCTTTACTCTCTCAAATAACCTCAAATGAAACGACAAAAGTAAATCCAAAGAAGCATCTACTGCTAGTCGGGGCAGAAGGATTTTTTCATCAGAATCTATTAAAAAAACTATTATACGTCCGTACATAAAATATTTGTCGGGTGCACTTGCTATTCATCTTGAGGACATCGAGAAAATCAAAATGAGGGTCTGAAATATAATTGATCCTGACTTGGTACCGTGCCTTATGTCACTTTCTCACCGACGTGATGTGGTTTCCCTCTGTCTTTTCTACAAGTATCTTAAAGACTTCTGACTGACGAGCTTTTTCTCTGGTACTCGGATTACATATATTTACTCGTACTACTAGAGTGGCATCAAGGTCCCACCCTTTTACTGTCGAAATAGTTAAATGTAACCGCCTCTTCTACTCTAACAGTTTATTTTCTTGCACTGCTCATTTTTGGAACTCATTTTCATTTGCTTGATTCCCTGATAACTCCAATCTCCAAAAGTTTGAATGTAACGTCAGTTGCCATTTTTATCTCCTTAATTCCCATGCATTTATCTTTTCTTGGATATCCCCTGTACTATTTTTATTCTTTTATATAACCCCTTGCGCGACAGTAGCATTTTTGCCTTCTTTGTGGTGAAATGATTATATATATATATATTATTTTAATCATTTCACTCCAAGCAAGGCATTCCACTGCCACTTTTGCGCATGGGGTTACATAGGGGAAGGTGAAGAGAAATAGTGGTTAGATATAGGAAATGTCAGAAGGAGGGTGATATATGGGTAAGGGTACCGAGGCTGGGGGTTGGATAGATGGGAAGAGTGTTGGAAAAATGGTTAGTGTGTTATGAGATGTCTATTGACCTTACATTTAAACTCCTGGAAATTATAGCCGTCGGGGAAGCAATCATGTGCAAGTGAATTCCACAGTCGAGAAGTGCGAGAAAAGAAACTGTTGGAGTAGAAATTGCGGTTGCGTTTTATCGGTTTCACTGTAAAATGGTGGAATCTAGTTGCTAATCTAGTATCTCGTGCAAATTCGTACCTAGGGGGCACCAGTGATCTAAGTTCATCGGAACAGAAGCCGTGAAAGTATTTATAGAATAGACACAGGGAAGCCACGTCGCGCCGGTGAGAGAGAGACTGCAGCCGATCTGCCAAGTCGGTATCGATCACATTACAGACTCTCCGTTGTACTTTGTCAAGAAGCGCGAGGAGAATAGCAGCAGCACCCGATCAGATGTAGCAGCAGTATTCAATGCACGTGCGGATGGTAGATTTATATATGTGCAGGATATTTTCTGACGGAAAAGACTTCCGGGCCCTGCACAGAGAACCGACTTTCATAGCAGTGGATTTAGCAATGGATTCGATATAGTCATTCCACTTGAGGTCCGCTGAAAATGTGAGACCAAGGAGGCGTAGTGTTTTACTCTCTGGGAGGCAAGCCTGGTCCATGCTAATGGGAGGTAGGTGCGATTGTCTATGATGGTTAATTGATAGCAGCTTCGTTTTAGAAGCATTAAAATTTATGAGCCATTTCTTACCCCAGTCCACTACGGATTGGAGGTCCTTTTCAAGCTCGGCTGCAAGGTTAGCTTTGTCGCCCACACCAGATTTTTTATCAAGGCAAGAGTAAACTGTTGTGTCATCGGCGTACATGCCTACTTGGGATCTTATGGGATCTTATGGTATCAGGGAGATCATTAATGTAGATCAGAAAGCGCGTAGGACCTAGGATAGAGCCTTGAAGGACACACCCGTTCGTATGGTAGTTCTGGGAGTCATGTCCGTTTAATACCACCTTCAATGTATGGTTAGAGAGGAAAGACTGGATTAGTTCAAACAAATGTCCAGTTATACCAGAGCTCCGCAGTTGCATGCCAAACTCTGTCGAACTCTTTAGAGATATCCAAGGCAACGGTTCAGACTTCGCCATTCTTGTCGGGAGCCTGGTATATTTACACGTTGATGGTCGTTAGGATATCACCAGTAGACCTGGTGAAGCGGAAACCATATTGCTTGTCCGAGTGGAGCCTGTGTGCTGTGAGATGCTGAACCACCTCGGCGTTGATGATGGCTTCGAACACTTTGCCAAAGATCGGAAGAAGGCTGATAGGGTGTAATTTTCGATTTGTCCAGTGTTTTTAAATATAGGAACTACAGAGGAATATTTCCAACAGGCAGAAAAGCAGGAAGCAGATAGACAGAAGTTGTAGAGCTTAGAAAGGACAGTGGAGAATTCAGGGGCACATTTCTTTAAGACTATGATTGGGATTCCGTTCCTTCCTCTCGCTTTGTGATGGTCAAGTTTTGAGATTATGTTAGAGACCAGCGAGGGTGTAATGTAGACGTCATTCAGTTGAGCCTCATTTCTAGGTTGGAAGTCGGGTGTAGAAACTCCAGACGATTCCAGTCTCGAATTATTCGAGAATCTGCAGGCAAAGCATTCAGCCTTGTCCGCTGAGGAGGTGAGGGCATCAAATTTATTGATTAGTAGGGGTATTGAGGTCTTGCTCTTGTTAAGTACTCTTTTACAGAGTCGCCAGTAGTCTTAGAGGATGCTATGCGTTGCTTCATTCTGGCAGCAAACAACATCTTAGCTTCGTTCAGTATCTTTTTACACTTATTACGAGCTGAAGTGAAAAGGCGCCTGTTTTGGTCTGACGCGTAGCTACGATAGAAATGATTCCGGTGGGCAATGACGGCCGAGCAAGCAGGCGAGATCAATGGAGACGAATGAGATTTAAGCTGAAATTTCCTGGCAGTGATGAAAGCATCGATCCCAGCCTTAACCGAGGAGGAGACTTCGGATGCACATTCTTTGACGGGAAGATAATAACGTTGTTCCATGGGACGTCAGAGAGGAAGTCTCGGAACGAATCCCAGTCTGCTCTTTGGTAGCAGTAGGATATTCTACTGGTCTGGGTTTCTTGGGTCGGATGGGAGTGGAATGAGAGATTGACGGAAACTACGGTGTGGTCAGAGTTTTCGAGAGGGCAGAGCTGCCTGGTAGCGTTCTTCATACCGACATTTATTTCTTTATATCCACATACAATTATTGTGTTCACACACTCGTAAATCTATGAGGAGCAGATTCACGCATACATGTATACATATCCGCATACATGCATGCAAATATATATATATATATATATATATATATATATATATATATATATATGTATGTATATATGTAAATAATTACATAAGTATACGAGCAACTTTTTATATACCCCTATGCATGAAAACAATGTACGTCTGTGTCCACTTAACTCCCAAATGAGGTGGTATATTTTCTTTTCATACGTCTTAATAAACATTACCCATTTATATCCATATATACTGGCATACCTCATTCAGATTGTTGATACTAACCTGTACATCTGTGGGTAGAATGATCAGTACATGAAGGTATAATTAGTTCAAGATTGCACAATTGACTGCACTAAAATTAACATAACTCACATATAATCAGGTGTACTCACATGATGGTAAAACGTATACATAATTAGGTCCGTTCTTATATATTAAATACACTTATACCTAGGTGCCCCCTTATACACACAATAATATATACAATAATATATATAAACATGCACAAAATCTTATAGAAGCATACACAAAATTAGATGTCTCTCATATATATGAGAGACATGTCTCACCTTACACTTAGGTGCACATTATACACGTGAAATATTTAACGTGAAATAATTAAATCGAAGTAAATATAGTGAACTTTTTTTTCAATTACATAGTTTATGATAGGGTATTTCTTTTAAAACTACGTACACCAATAATATAAAGTCATTGTGTCCTTAGATTGGCGTGTCAATCCATTGTATGGTAGGTCCTTATCCTCACTTTCTTGGTCTGTAAAATCCTCCAACGAATGATCCGCGCAAATGTGAGAGAGCTTGCAAGTGTGTCGGAACGGGGTGATTCTAAGATCTTATGTGTTAAACAGTTTAAATTTATTTTTATGACGGCATTTGAAAATTATTTCATTTCGCTGATTTAATAATTGGCTAGATTCTCTGAATTTGATAATTCTAATCTTTTCGTCTAAGCATAAATTGCATCTGCTTCTAAAGCTTTTGGGGGTTCGAGATTTCCCTATAATCTTCCATTCCATCAGAGGGGAAAGATTTTTGTCTTTCAATTCCCAGAAATATTCAGAGAAAGCGGTTTGATGTTTTAGGTGGGGTTTAGAAAATGACTGAGTGTGATTATATAGGCGTTGTTTCCATGGTATATAGATATAACACTTAATATTTTATATTAAGTTAATCTTGTTGGATTATCCTCACTGTTTACGGACAGGACATCTACATATATATATATATATATATATATATATATATATATATTAGGCAGCAGATCCTCATTCAGTCATGTTTCATTGAATAATATAGACATATCTATGCTTATGTCTATATTTATAATGATTCTTTATTGTTCTCCACTCGGTTTCTTGATGTTAAGACAAAATTCATCAAGCATAGTTTTTCCTACCCAAGTACTTTCGATCTCCTCCAAGATCATCCTCAAGTGTCAATAACAAAGACAAACTTACTGTAAATGTGATCGGAGATTTTAGAACGACACACATGAACGCAGTTTGTTGTAAGTACTTTAATATTTTTAATTTATCTGTTGTTAGTAGAAATGCAAAATGCAAAGTTTGCTTGAACTCGTTGATGCTAAACCGGTAATTAAATTTGTTCAGTGTTGTTTGTTTGTTTTTGATTTTGAGTGCCCCAAAAATTTAAAGTTATTTTTTATTCTTTTCATGGTGTAGTATATTTAAGGTGTCAATAAGTAATTTCCCGTATTTTGATCCGCATTGAAACCAGCAAAAATAAATAAAACTAAGTATATATTGTTCCAAATTTAACAGAACTTAATCATGTACACTAACTCTTAAAAGAAACTAAAAAAATGATTAAACATTTATTTTGAATTATTTAAAAATTAAAAATAATGTTTAAACAAGAAATTTAAATAAATGTCGGTTAATACAAATTTCGTAAATTTCCGTATAATTTCGTAATATTCTCTTCAGTTGCGTTTTTTTTACATAAGTATACGATCCCGAGCAGAGATTGATATTTCTAAAATCGGGAGAATATATATTTAAAAAGCTTAATTCGGACTTTGTTTACCGTGATATCTTGTATGATTGAGTGGTAAGACACACCAGATAAAATGGTGGTATACATGGTAGTATGAAATTTTGATTTCTGCCGGAAAATAGATATTTTTCAAACATGATTTCTCGAAAATCTCGGCCAATGGTTAATTAAAATGTAGTGTTTAATTATAGAAAAATATCCACTTAAATATGAATATCCATGATGAATAAAGATGTCGGTTAATAGCAATTTCGTAAAATTTCGTTATATATAGGCACATGTTACATTTGTTTCCTATTCCATTATAGAATTAGTTTTTCCCGATTATCTCCCAGGTAAGAATTGAATTTTTGTTGCTTTTTAATTGCCAAGAATATTTAGAGAAGCCAGTGATATTCTTGTATTTATTAACATTTAAATTCAATTTATATTTGTAGAAACGCTATTTCCATTGATTTTCGGTTGGACCAAAATAAAATTTAACAATGCCGTCAGAATGGATACTAGGTATGATGGTGTCTCTCTTAACATCAATAGTGCAAAAATCAAGCTCTTTGAAAGAGCGGACCAAAACCATCACAGCATATTGTCTAGAATCAGTCTGGACTATGAAGTTACGAGCAGTCGTAACTTCGTTCAAGTCATGCTTAGGTTTACTTTGACAAAAAGCGATAATTATTCATATATATATATATATATATATATATATAGTTAAATTTTGGTATTATATGTATATATATATATTTACATATTGTTTACTAATCAAATACGTGCATCCATTAAAATAACCTGAAAATTTGTTAGAGTTAATCCATTTCGTAACATTTCGTAAAATAAATTATCTTTGTTTACAATTGTTTACAGTATGAAAACAAAGCATTTATCAATATTACGAAGAATCAGGAAATTATGTGTTTATAAACCTTATTTGATATTTGTCCAACTGCAAATGCTTTGTAGTCGAGCTTTCTAAGACATTTCATATCAATTGACCGTTTTATCTAAGCCTACGGATGCAGGAACTAAAAATACTTTCATCCACGTCTGTGCGTTACTATGATTTTTCTATAGGTGTGATTACATCTGGGTATTACTTCTGATCTTTCATTTAGTATTTCATTTTATTTTATTTTATTTTATTTTTGTTCTGGACGCAATATAATGGCAACTTTTCTACTGGCAACACTCTGTTTTAAGACTTAAAAGTAACTCTTCCCTAATTTGAAAAAAATTATGTTGTTTAAAAATTACAGTCCTGTGCTTATAAAAATCACTCTTTTACGTTTAAACAACGTTGGAAAATCAATTATCAGAACTCGCCTGAAGAGACCGAAAGGTTGAAACCTAGGTTGCAGAAATAACTCATTTCCAAATGTAGCACACACACACACACACACACACACACACACACACACACACACACACACATATATATATATATATATCTATCTATATATATATATATATATATATATAGAGAGAGAGAGAGAGAGAGAGAAAGGAAGAGAGAAAGAGGGTTTGTTTGAATAGGTATGAAATAAATTCACAATAATACTTAGAGGTCGATGTGAAGTTTCATAATTTCTCACTTATTAGTACTAGGATAATAACGAGAAAAATATTAAAATACATATTCTGCAATTAACACAGCCGTTTTCATCCGAGTCCTGTCGAATGAAAAATCTTGAAACACCTAGTTGACCTTTAAATGACTTCGAAAGAATTGATAATGGGTACAAACCTAATCAATATATATATGAACAAAGTGGGATAGATAGATAGATAGATAGATAGATAGATAGATAGATAGATAGATAGATAGATAGAAACAAACAAACAAACAAAATAAACAGTCTTTGCTGACTACATAGATAGATAGATAGATAGATAGATAGATAGATAGATAGATAAAGAAGAGACCGAGATAGATAGATACATAGAAAGAAAGAAAGAAAGAAAGAAAGAAAGAAAGAAAGAACCCAGAATGTCTATTTTGTTATTTTATTCTGTAATTGGTAGAATCATTTTAGTCCGAGTCCTGGCGAGTGAGAAATCATAAAAATCTGAGTTGATCTTTAAATAAACCAAAAGGGTTGATAAGTCGTAAAAAAGTCATTCGCTCAATCAATAGCCAGGTAATTCTTTAAGATACATTTGTTATATATCTAGACGTCCTGCTCTAAGATTCTGTCGTAAAAGTCCGAACGAAATTAGTGAATAGATTTCAAAAGCCTGATTTCCCCAAAAGCTTCTGTTTTCCTTGACCTGCCTTCTCCATCATTTATTTCCGCCGTTCTAACACAGGCCACGCTGCTCACCCTTGAAGCAGGTATTAAAGGGTTTGCCTTCTTAACACTCTCGTTCTATTTGTCAACATTGTTTCTACTTGCCACTGCCATGATTTGTCAGGTCCTTTGGTCAGTGGATATTGGTGAGGTGATGGGTGGTACAATGAAAGTTCAGTCAAAATCAGGATGGTTGATCCGGGTTTATGACATTGGGACGGCATATTGGATCGTTTGTTGTTTTGTTGCTATTATGAAACACGGATGACGCGGGCGAAGAAATTATTTGCTTATGAAGCGAGTTAGATTGATCGGCATTGTGGTGACGTTGCATGGATAATGGGGAGAAGAGGACTTAGGAGGACGTGCAGAAGGAAACAAGAAGAGAATTATTAGAATAAGGGGTAAGAATGGGTAGAAATAGTAAACGAACAAAAGGAGTGAAAAGTGATAGAAAGAAAAGAAAAGTAAAAAAAAAAAAATGACGACCAGGAGATAACTAAAAATGATTAACAATATAAAATAAAGATGAAGAAAAATTATTGATGAAAGATGCTGGCGTAGTTTAATAAAAAAAAAAGATTAACGAAAATAAATTTAAAAGTGTAAAAATGTTTAAATAAAAAAAGAAATAAGAATAGGGTTAAAAGAGAAGACATGAAGATGTAGAAAATTAAAAGCAAGTATATAGTGGAAAGAATTCTGAATGGCATGATATATATATATATATCATAACGATATAGCTGATTAATAAATGAAATAATCTTTATAATTAAGAAACAACGTCATGGCAAAGAGAAAAATGTGGGAAGAAAATGAAGTGATGAATTTGTTTTTTAATCATTTCACGTCAAAAAAGGCAATAAAGCGACTACGACGCAAGGGGTTATGAGTGTTAAAATATAAGAAAAAACTGCTATTAAGGAAAGAGAAGAATAAAAGAAAAAATTATTAAGTAGACAGAAGGCATTGCATTTAAATTTTTCAAAATCAAATTTGATTGGAAAAACAGAAACGAATTTCACTAGCGATAAAAAAAAAACTATGAGCTCTCTCTCTCTCTCTAAATGGTTGCAATATAAACCAACGGTTGACTCTGAGAATGTTGAAGAAACACAAATGTGCTTGCTTATGCACCTGCAATAGGGATTAGCTTATCCTCCTAGCTAACGAGCATAATCGGACACGAACGAACAGGGTTTCATAAACAGAATCTGAATTAATTGTAACGCCTCAAAAAATAAACCTTTCTCCATTAATCATCTGAGAGACGTTTCTCTTTTTCCATCAGCTAACGTCCGAGAAAGCGACTCGTTGCGCCTCCTTGGGCTAATGTTTAGAGATGACATGAAATGGAAAAACTATATTAAATTCATTACTAGATAAGCAACAAAAAATGGCGGTTCATGAACTTAAATAAATTTTCAAAAAGTCTGATAATTTTTCAAAATACGGTTACGGCATACATGAATTTTTGGGCGTTGAAATAATGATGGTACAGTTAAAATTTGAATAAATGAATATGCACTTTTTACCTATGGATGCAGCTATGGATTTGATAAGGTCGTTCCACTTCGTCGGTTGAAAAAACTGAGGCCAAGGAATCAAAATGTGTTGCTGACGAGCAGACTAGCATTAAGTATGCTGATGGCTGACAGGAAAGTTTGCTACAGCTTTTAAAAATTTGCTCTCATTTGTCTTTTCATTATCAACACATCCCATAGGGTATTTATTTCTATGCTAGTGTTTTTCTTGTCCAGTATTTTCACTTCATTCGACGGTGTCATTTTTTTCTCTCACTATATGATCAGTCATGCCTGATTTTTCCAAACCCTGTAACCTCCTGTTTAGGATGTGGTTTCCGGCTTTCTCTTTTCCAATCTTTTACTCATTTCCCTTCTTTTCCTCTCTCTTTTTTTTTTCAATTGGAGTAGATAGACTAAACTATCGCCCTGTTCACACTCCACCCACGTCTATTAAACGGGTGAAGAGGCTCATCCCTTGTTTCCTGTTTAGAATGTGGTTTCCGGCTTTCTCTTTTCCAATCTTTTACTCATTTCCATTCTTTTTCTCTTTTGTTTTTGTTTTTTCAATTGGAGTAGATAGACTAAACTATCGCTCGGTTCACACTCCACCTACGTCTATTGAACAGGTGAAGAGGCTCATCCCTTGTTCCCTGTTTAGGATGTGGTTTCCGGCTTTCTCTTTTCCTATCTTTTCACTCTTACGTAGCCCCCTGCACATCAGTGGCGTTACCGCCTTGCTCGGGGTGATATGATTAAAAAAAAAGACCTCATGCGTCTCTTTATTGTCTTGTCTGGAGTGATACCGATTAAAAAAAAATTATGATGTTTTTGCTATTTTTAATTTAAAATTATGATTATGAAGTCTAATAAATTTTCGAAAACGGATATCTGCTAATTTTTCCAAATATTCTTACGACATGTGTGCGCGGAAATAAGAATGGTACAGTGTTAGTATTTGAATAAATGAAGAAGTAAATTTTTATCCCACATTAACTAAAAATGCTTTATTTTGATGTTCTACGCATTTATGTGAATTAAGACTCCCAACCTAAACATAAAAAATAAGAAGTAAGGGTGACTACACTAAACAGAAGAAGAAACTAGAGTCTGCTTATTGTACATTCGACCAAACAATTGCGAAAAAAAAAAATAACACCAGGCACTAGTTTCACACTAATTACCGCCAACATTGAGACAGGAAATGAGTTCGGCAGATATAGAAAAATAGAAAGGGGTGTAAGTCAAAGATATGTCTTCTTAACAGATCGACTCAACCTATACAGCGAAGCGATTCGGAGAGAATTACAAGTTCTGCCAGGATTCATTATCGACGGCCACAATCTAAACAATTTAAGATATGCAGATGATACAGTGCTGATAGCAGACACGGAAAGTGAACTACAAGACCTCCTAAAAAGCATTTGAACAAAGCAAAAAGAAAGGACTAAACATGAAATACAAGAAAACTGAATGCATGCATACTAAAATCAGACAGAAAATTAAATACTTGGAAAGTGTTCTAACAGAGGGCGGTAAGGGTGAGACTAAGATCAAAATGCATATTAGCAGGATCAAGGATGCATTCCAGAAATTGAGTAGTGTATTGAGAGACGGGAAAATTTTGCTGGATTGTTATGTGATGTCTGTGCTTCAGTATAACAGGATGAAGGAAAGTAGCATAAATGTGGTTTTATTGAAAGAGGCTGAGGATACCATAGACCAAATATGTGAGCAATGACCAGGTTTTGGAGAGGTTAGAAACGAAAAAGAAACTTATACTTAACACCAGAAAGAAACAGCTGAAGTTCCTTGAACATGTAATGAAGAAAGAGTGCTTGGAGAATCTGATACTAAAAAGACAGACAGAGAGAACAAGAGACAAGAGAAAGCAACGCATGACACTTGATGGGCTTGAGCAAATGAATGGCAGAGCAGGGTTTTGGAGGAGTAACAAGAAAAAGGATGTTAAGAGCTACAAGGAATAGCCTGATGTGGAAGGCAATGATCACCTACGTCCTGAAGGGACACGGCACATAGAAAAAGAAAAAGAAGCTTCACAAATAGCTAAATAGAAACACTGAAACGAAGTAAGTTTATATCTATATTTCCGAGATGAAGTAGTATTTACAGAATCTACATTATTCGGACCATTGTTCTCATCTTTGTTGCCATTTGTACGACGTTTCGGCCGTTGTACGCTCCGGCCTTCTTCAGGTGCAAGGAATTTTGAACCGAACCCTTTTTTACAATCACTGGAGTATATCATCCACATTCCTTGCGTAAAGCCACGATTGGAAGTCAAGAGTTATCTCTCTCTAACCATGCATGTTACTTGTTCAGCACTGCTGTAACCTGATATTGATCTCACAACTCTAAGAGTCAAGTCAGGAACGTAAGGACACAAGGCCCTGTGATTTTAATAAAGAGATCGGTTCGAAATTCCTAGCATCTGAAGAAGGTCGAAGCGTACAACGGCCGAAACTTCGTACAAATGGCAGCAAAGATTAGGACAATGGTCCGAATGATGTAAATACTGTAAGTTCATATCTGTTTATGTATTTGTTTCAATTCTTTGTTTTGTTCTATACCATCTAAATGTATACCATTTTGCTAATTGTAATTGGAGATTTTTTTTTCTTGTACCTATGCTTCATTGATTACGCGAAAGCATTCGACAAAATACGACACAAAGAATTGATGGAGATGCTAGGCAACCTCGATATTTTCGGCAAAGACATAAGAATAATCAAGAATCTCTACTGGCAGCAAACGGCCTGCATACGGACAGGTAACGACCTCAGTAGATACACAAAGATAGAAAAAGGCGTAAGACAAGGATGTGTCTTTTCACCGGATTTTTTCAACCTATACAGCGAGAATATTTTGAGGACCCTAGATGACACGCCAGGATTTGTTATTGGAGGCCACAACATGAAAAACATAAGGTATGCGGACGATACAGTGCTGATTGCGGACACGGAAAGAAAAATACAAGACCTCATACAGAAAGTAGCAGTGGAGAGTGACAAGAAGGGACTACAAATAAACTTTAAGAAAACTGAGTGCATGGTCATCAGCAAAAGATACAACCCAAAATGCCAAATACAGGTGGGGGATAACAGAATCAAACAAGTACAAGTATTTAAGTACCTAGGAAGTGTTCTAACAGGAGATGGAAAGTGCGACACGGAGATCCGAAGGCGAATTGGCATGGCAAAGGACGCGTTCCAGAAGATGAGCAAAATCTCAATAGAAACGAAGAAAAGAGAGCTAGACAGCTACGTGATGTCAGTTCTTCAATACGGCAGTGAATGCTGGACAATATCATCGAAAATGAAGACAAAACTGGAAGTGGCCGAAATGTGGTTCTACAGAAGGATGCTACGGATATCGTGGACTGAGCATACAAGCAACGACGAGGTGTTAGAATGAATGGCAACAAAAAGGAAATTGATGCTGAGCACCAGGAAGAAACAACTGAAGTTCCTGGGACATGCAATAAGGAAGGAGAGCCTGGAGAACCTGATACTGACTGGACAGATAGAAGGAAGGAGAGACAGAGGAAGGCAGCGGATAACATATTTGCAGGGCCTAATCAGGTGGATGACGGAACGGGGGTTGTCAGGAGCAACAGGAGTAAACATACTAAAAGCCACAAGGGATAGAGAGACGTGGAGATCCATGATCACCTACGTCCTGAAGGGACAGGGCACATAGAAGAAGAATTGGAGATTTTAATTTGCTCCAATGTATACCGTTGTTTAAAAAATGTTCCGAAACACTAGTTTAGCCATTTTTAATCCATTATGAAATTAAAGAAATTTTCGAAAACCTTTCAGGGATAATTTTTCAAAATTCTGGGCAAGGATTTTTCAACTTTCGACGACTCGATTTTCACCAGAATTATATATATAATGTTGTTGGTAGAAACAAACCTTCTAGCTCTATCAACGAATTACGCCCCCTGGAGAGTGCAGAGAAAGAATGTCGTATGCTAGTCCAACCGCTGTAATTGATTTCATTTCTACATAGCCTCTGGGTGGGTAGTTGCGATGGTCTCAACCATACAGTACAAGATGATAAATAACCTACCTGATTACGTGAATTCGACGTTTTAATAAAGTAAATTGTCGTTGTATGCGCATGCGTCAATTGGATTAAGTGACTGAAAAGCCATGGAGAACAGAAGTGAAAAAAAGTGATGAAAAAGACAAGAACACAGTAAAAAAAAATTAAGAAAATGAGAAAGAATAATGTAGAGGAAAATAGAAAAATAAACAGATGTATGCTTGAGGAATTTGCGAGAAATAAGAAACTGAATTACAAGCCACAAAGAAGAAAACATAATAAATCTAAGGAACAAAGAATGTTGTGAAAAACAATGCGAAATATAGTCAGAAGAAAAAAATCATGATAGGGAGAAAGAAATGAAGAAAAAAGAGAACGACTTCAATGAAAACAAGACAATGTTCAGGTAAATCGTCAGAGAAACAGAGGAAGAGAGAGAGAGAAAGCGAGAGAGAGAGAGAGAGAGAGAAAGAAAGACACAGATAGAGAAATAGAGAAAGAGAAAAAGATATGGGAAAACAAGGTAGAGAAAATATTTCAAATAAGCTAGAAGAATTAAACAGAAAAAATAGGAGGGATTAAAACCTAATTTGATTAATTAAGAAACAAAGCACCTAACAGAGACATAGAAGCGCCTACACCTGTGCGTCAATTATTGTTGAAATCTCTAATAATAATAATAATAATAATAATAATAATAATGTAGTACTTATCAATTTATTTTGTATGATATAGGTAGCGCTCGATCTGATCAAAATTCAGTACTTTGATAGTGAAACTGGACTGGCTACTCTTCCGGGCTCATACCTACGCTCTGCTATACGGAAGCCGTGCGTTGACCAGATTACATGGATCCCATGTTGACCGTACAAAGATTCAAAAGAATATAGAGCATCATATTTGTTGAGGTCTTAGTTGCGGTCATCCCTGTTGACAGCCAACCGCTTTCGCGGTCATATTCTGGGTTTTTGCCTGGACTTATTTCCATAGATTTTTCCCTGTTTGATGTGACCGCAAGGCTACGGAATTTTAAAATCAGAGTTTTCCTTTATAGACTGCATTCATATGCTGTACATCTCTATCTACCCGAAATAATAACATTAATAATAGAATAAAACTAACACGCATCACCAAAACTAAAATTTCCCGACATACACGATTTTTATTCTACAATCTTTATATATAATAATAATAAAAATAATATACATTATTTTAAACCAGCGTATTTCTCTATGAATTCCAATCGCGTCTCTGTCAGCTGTCGCTTGGCAACCAATTTAGCTGAAGGAAATCTTCGAACAACAACCCGCAACTCAAGGTGTTAATCGTGCCGAGGAGTGATTGGCTACTGCGTTATGAGGTCACAAACGATCCCCTACAGGCTTCGGGGTCCTGTTTGAAAAAGACCGTTACCCAACGTGACGGGTAAATTTGGGTGGACTTTTGGGCCCGTGCGTCACTCCTGGGAAAAATATAAGAATTCCAAATAGAAATAAAAAGTCCAGCATGGGTCTTCCAGTGAATAAACAGGGAGCCCGTCCTTCAGAACGGAACCTACCTGAGGTCGAAAAATCTGCCATAGGAACAAACTCCTACACAAAGAATGAATCTTCAAGTCCCCACAGCCAGGATAATATTAATGATGGCCCTGAAAATTCTCCAGCTAGATCTATAGCCGTATATTTAAAGAAAGAAAAAATAAAATGGTCTCGTGAGGAGTGCAAAGTCGTTATGACTGCATGTTATGAAGCGTTGCTCAAATCTCAAAAAAAATCACTCGCCAAACATATGACATTTGGCGAGAAAAGAAACAAATAGAAAGTATATTGACGAAAATAAATTAGCCAATGTATACAAAATGATCTATTGACAGAGGTTGAAATTAATGATATAAAAAGAATTGCAACCAGAAAAGACGAATCAACAAAATATGAAAGGAAACTGGAATCAGAAATAAAAAGTAGTCACTTCAAACAAGCCACAGGTCAGAATGTAGAAACCGTGATACACACAAATCACCGTGAAGATAACGCTGTAAATTTAGAAGTGCTGGAAAGGTGTGATCTGAGTCAGTTACAAGAGGACAATAAAACGAGTTCAGAACACATTGAACAGAATTATTATACGGAAAACAAGAACAATATACAAGAAGTCAAAGAAGAAATCAAGAACCATATAATCAAATACAAAATATTCCAATGGAGGAAAGAGAACAGCTCCCAAAATTACAACCAACAAAGCATAACCTCGAAACTATTAAGCTCTACAATGCAGCACACAAATTAATTTTGGATGAAGAAGACACTCATATAAATCACAATGAAGCAACATATGCATCAGCAATTGCAGCAAAAAAAATTGAACCTCAAATTAAAAACAAGGCAGTCTCGCAGACATGAAGATCCACCTTGGAAAAGAAAAATAGAAAAAGATGTCGAACAAGTTAGAAGTGAATTATCAGTACTCGAAGAACTGACAAGAGGAATAAATGTAAGAACGAGAAAAGGCAGAAGAGTCAAAAGTAAATACGTAATTAGAACTCAAAATGAAGTCTTATCTACAATACAACTTAAGGCTCAAAGAATAAGACGCTATGAGAAAAGAACAAGATTCTACAGACAAAACAAGATTTTTCAAACCGATGCAAAGAAATTTTACAGGGAATTAGGTAAAAAGAGAATTGAAGTGACAGTCCCCCACCAAAAAAAAAAAATGGAAGAAGTTATACAGTTCTGGCTTTCCCTAAAGAACATAACAAAGAAGCAAAAGAGAGAACAAATAAAAAAAAACCCAGAACAGACATGGGCTGGAATCACTGGAAAGGAAGTTAAATGCGCATGAAAAAAGCACACAATTAGAAATTTCCAGGAATAGATGAAATTCCTAACTTTTGGTTAAATTATTTATATACAGTACATAAAAAACTAACCAAAATCTTCAAGAAATGATTAACGATCCCACTAAAAGTCCTGCATGGATGACCAAAGGAATTACATTTCTTCTAATAAGAATAGTGACGCAAACAACCCGAAAAACTACAGACCAATTACATGCCTTCCGACAACATGCAAACTACCGCTTGAACAAAAAGGATGCAAACGTGGCTGTTACTGATGTAAAGACCAATTACTTATTAGCAGAATGATCCTGGGAAACTTCTACAATGCAAAGAAAAATCTTAGTACTGCCTGGATAGATTATCGTAAGGAATTCGCTAGTGTACCATATTCCTGGATCTTAAAGACTTTAAATACATACAAGATATCACCCGTCATCATCAATTTATTCAAACAATGTATGTCGATATGGAAAACAACCCTTTACCTCAACATATAAATGGAACCTATAAGTTTGGTGAAATAAACATCAAAAGATGTATATTTCAAGATGACTCTTTGTCTCCCTTACTATTTTGCATATCATTAATAGCACTAACCAGTCAACTTAACAAGACAGAATGTGGTTATAAAATAGCCCAAAAGAAAATAAGCCATCTATTTTACATGGATGACCTAAAGTTGTATGCTAAGAATGATAATGAGCTGGAAGATCTTTTGCAAACTGCAAAATGCTTCAGCGAAGACATTAGAATTAAATTCAATTTGAATAAATGTGCTAAAGCTACAGTTTTACGTTGATCGCTATAACAACATCCTCAATTAGCTTAGACCCTGCTGTAACAATAAAAGAATTGAAACCAGTAGAAGCTTATAAATACCTAGATGTAAATGAGAGTGAAAACATTCACCATAAAAAATAAAAGAAATAGTGCGTAAAGAGTACTGTAGAAGGCTACGAATGATATTAAAAACTGAATTGAATTCTCAGAACAGAATTATAGACATTAATAGCCTTACCATCCCAATTGTCCAATATAGTTTCAACATCTTAAACTGGACTCTAAACGACATCAAGCGAATGGATTCTAAAACAACAAAGCTTCTTTCTAAGCATAAGATGCATCATCCAAAGGCTGATGTAGACCGTCTATACATACCTCGTAAAGAAGGTGGAAGAGGTCTTATTCAGCTAGAATTGTCATACAAGACAACAAGTATTGACTTGCTAACATACATAGAAACAACAAAGGATTGGATGATACAATTAGTCAAGCAAAGTGAAAACAGAAAAAATATTCAATAATAAAGGAAGGCAGTAAATACAAACAAGATTTACAGTTAGTAGATTCTGTAGAAAAGCAAGACAGAAGCGGTAAATATATGAAAATGAAAGCCAAAGATAAAGCTCTTGAACAGATGAAACAACGCTGTCAAGACAAACCCCTGCATGGCCAATATCCAAAATGTGCCAATAAATCCAATGTTGATAAAGTTAATACTCTTCGATGGTTACGTGTATCTGGATTAAAGCCTGAGACTGAAGGCTTTATTCTTGCAGCGCAAGACCAAAGACTTTTCACTCGGAACTTTCAGGCAAATATTTTACGTAATAATGTCAATCCAAAATGCAGGTTCTGTGATAAATACCAAGAAACAATAGACCATCTAATCTCAGGATGTTCTGTACTTGCCCCAAATTAATATAAAAATCGCCACGACAGATTGGGGCAATATTTACATTTTGACAATGTACAAACACAATGAAAAATCTGTAAACAAACACTTGTATGAACATCACCTAGCACCGGTTACAGAAATAGAAGATGTCACCATTCTATGGGATTACACCATCTACACAGACAGAAAAATTGAAGCAAATAAGCCGGACATTATTGTTAAAAACCAGAAAGAAAGGATTTGCTCATTAATTGATACGGCTTGTCCAGCGGATTGCAACATAGCAACCAAGGAATTCGAAAAACTGTCAAAATTGAAATTGAAATAGAAAAAAAGTGGAAATTGAAAACAAGAACCGTGCCAGTGATAGTAGGTGCACTTGGAATGATAAAAAATGGAACAAAACAACACATTGAAAGAATCTCTGGAAACCCCAGCTTAAGAGATATACAAAAAATTATCTTGTTAACTACAGCCCACACACTAAGGAGAACTTTGTGTATGTAACGCTAGGGATGTTAGAGGAGACAGAAAAAAAAACATGAAATGGAGCCATAACAACACACCACGACCTGCCTTTGGTCTTCCCGCAGACTTGGTTGGTTCTGTGACCATAGCAGAAATCGAAATATGAGGAACAATGACAGCAAGATTATAATACATTCAAAACAAATAAACTCACAAACACATGGACCACAATTTTCTCGATTTTTCAATAGTAAAATTTATTCCAACCTTTATAAGGAAAACCTAACTCACTACCAATACTCACACCGACATTAAATAATCTCGCAAAATCATCTCTTCTTGTTTCTGATCATTACTATTTTCAGATGTAGGGGATGTGTGTTGTGGTGCAGCAGACATCTACTCGGAACGACAAATCGGAGAGCCGAGTTCGAATTCCAGTTGAATTCCTTGCATTCATTTACACACAAATACTCTTTGGGAAATGTATTAATGCGTCTCTTTATTCCAGGTACGGGTTAAATAATAACAGAGATTGGGTTCTATAGCCTTGGCTGGCAATCAGTCTACTTTTGAAAGCAATAGCAACCTACTACGGGATAATCTTCTACCCAGTAAGTCATGTCTCTTTCAATACATGATCGCCAAAGTGTGTATCACGTATGGCACTTAAATGACTGACTGCTGTGGACTGGTGATGGGACCACTAAATGACAATTCGAAATACGGTAGTATGGTTAACAACATATATTAAGTCAAAAATAGATACAAAAGAACAGAGTAACATAAGCTAGGGTTACTATTGACTGACAGACAGACAGACTGTGCTGAGCTGAACTGCAGCCACGAGAGTGGTTAACTTACAGTTAATATACAGGTAGGAAGAGTCCATAGTTAAGTGGGTAACATCCTACAACACCCCACTTCCAAGAGCTTTTCCCCGAAAAGCTGTTTAAAATTTCTTCCGTTTTGGATTGCCCATCAAAGGATCCGTAAATTTTCTTTTTCTTCCAGATCGCCTTATTTCGGGTGAAGCTTGTGTTGCCTCGAGATCGAAACTCTCCAAGATGGCGTCTGTCGGTTCTTCATTGGTCGGTGGTGATTCATTAATGAATCAAGATAGGAAGTTGCAAAATCAAGGTCGCCCAGCATGGTATCCATAAACTGCTGAAAGATAGCAGTCGCGACCTTGACTCCAAAACCAGTCTATTAAATTTGTACAAAAAAGTTTGGAACAGTTCTCCTCAACCTGGATTTGTAAATATGCATCCGATAAGTCAATTTTAGAAAAAAAATTGCCACCGTTTAATTTATTAAATATCTCTTCGAGGCTTGGGAGAGGATAGTGGTGGTCTTTTAATGCGGTGTTTAATCCAGTTGAGAAATTAGCACATACTCTGGTTTGGCTTGCTTTTTTCTTTACATATACTGTTATTGCAGCCCATTCACTGAAATCTATTTTAGACTGGATCCCTGCATTTTCCAATCTGTCTGACTCTTCATTGATTTGGTTCACCGCCGCAAACGGAACGTTCCTTTAAAAAAAACACGGGCTGAGCGTTATCTTTTAACTGGAATTGTGCTTTTATCTGTACATTTTTCTAAACCGCCTGAAAACACATCAGGGAATTTTTGCTTGAGTTCTTGTTTCAGTTCCTCGATGTTGGAGGTTGTACTTTCTATTTTACGACAAAACATATTTATTGGACAGTTCCACAGATTGAACTTCTCAATCCAATCTGTTTCAAATAAGTTTTCTGTATTTTTCACAACGTAAGCTTTTAATTTTTTCGTTATTCCATTTAATGTTACCGCAAACAATACTTCACCTAAAATATTAATTTTTTCACCTTGTTGCTGTTTTCTTTGTTCACCAAATGATAACTCGAAACACGATGGTATGGTTAGCAACATATATTAAGTCAAAAATAGATACAAGAGAAGAGAGTAACATAAGCTTGGCTTACTAGTGACTGACAGAGAGACTGTGCTGAGCTGAACTGAAGCCATGAGAGTGATTAACTCTCAGTTAATATACAGATAGGAAGAGTCCATAGTTAAGTGGGTAACGCCTCACAACACTGACTATCTTTAGAAATTAAACACATGGACGATAGTCAACAGCTATAAAAGGGATAACGCGAAACCAGCCGTAACTACTTGACCAATGACAAACGCGCGTGAGATTTACTTGACAAATGCAAACGCACGTGAGATCTACCTGATTAAGGAAAAGCAAAACACACACACACACACACACACACACACACACACACACACACACACACAATTCAACATAGCTGAACATTCTCATCCATAAATCATTTCCTCTAAAATTTGATGAAGCTTAAATAAAAGTTATATATATATATATATATATATATATATATATATATATATATATATGATAACAACAGGACTTAAGTAAATATAAAAATAGCCATTGAAGTCAACCCACAAAGGCGACAAACTGTTTCATGCAAAATGCAATCGTCAGGTAATATGCATAAAACAGACCATTGCATCTGGGTGTTGACTTCAATGTTGACATATATATATATATATATATATATATATATATATATATATATATATATATTCTCATTACGATTGCGCTCTCCAGACTGGAAAAACAAAGAAAACAGTTACTTCTTCTTATGCATAACTCTCAGCAATGAATTTTAGTTCTTTCAGTTACTGGCGTGTGTATATACCGCTTATATATAATACGCTAAATTTTCCTCTTTCTGATTCTATGCACTTATGGGTTAGCGACTTCAACTGACACCAAATCTGTCGAATTTCGATCCCGGCCAGAAGAAAAATGGATGTCTAGCCACACTGACGAGCTGTGATACAGCGAAACAGGTTGCATGTGGATGAATATATATATATATATATATATATATATATATATATATATGGCTAAACTAAGAATTCATTTGAGTAAGGTACAGGCATTGGTTCGATTATATTTTTAATCTTATTTTTACAGTGATGTTCACCCCGTACAAGATACAAGATACGGGAGTCACGCAAGATAGAATGTTACAGAGCATGATGCACTGTATATTGCGATATGTAAGGAAGATAACGGTTAACTTTCAAATTGAACAAGAGTGTAGCGATTGGGAGTCGGTTTTGCAGAAGAGAAGTTCGCGGGAAGGATCTTCTCGAGTAGGTGGCACGACTTCTATCCTTTCGAGATTGACTGATCAACTTTTTATGCTATATCAATCTTTTTCTAAATCCAAAACATATTTCAGATTGAATAATGTCGCTTGCAACACCCTGTATTACTACGTGGTACCCTATCTTAGTTGTTAAGGGTTTAAATTTTTTTTGTTTTGTTTTTTGTTTTCTTTATTCATGATAAAGCTTCAATCATTTTAGATTCGTTTAGCTTTTGAAAGTGGCTATCACAGTAGTGATATTGATGAATATACTTCGTTTCGATGTTGGTGTGTTTCCGTACTTGTTTAAAGAATCATGTTTTACGGGCAAAAATCCTTAAAAATTGCTAATAGATTTATCGAAATCTCTAAAAATTAACAATTATTTATACAATTAAATTCACTAAAGCAAAAGATATATTTCACAAACTAGAAAATATAGCAGCAAATCTTAAAAGAAGTATCTTGTCAGTGATTTTCAGTGAAACATGTATTAGAGAAGGTTTTCTGTCAAAATATCCATGTACAAGGTGGACAAAATAAAAGGAACACATTGAAATTTGAAGCAAATTTACTTCAGTATTGTGTTGTACCGCATTTGCAAGAAATACAGCATGAATTCTAAGTGGAATCGACTGGTTTCAGAGTAAATTTTATCCATTCTTCAGCTAAGTCTCTAATTGTTTCAATGATGATGGTAGAGGATATCGACTTCTCATTTGCTTTTTCTAAAATGGGCCATAGATGTTCAATGATGTTGAGATTTGAGGACGGTGGTGGTCAGAAAAGATGTTCTTTGTGCCATTCACCTCAACTTTAGCTGTATGAAAGGGTGCATAAACCATCCGGAAAGATGGCGTTTCTCACTGGAAACAGTTTCTGTAGCATAGGATGAAGTTAATCCCTTAAAATTCTTAAATGGTCCTGATTGTTGATTTAAAAAACTTATTTAAATATTATCTGTAAAAAAAAAGCAATAATGTTAACAAAAATTGAAGTACTACTAATATTAAAGCAAGACACAAAATGGATAAGCTTTTGACAGTTTAGTCAAGTTTTCCAAATTAAGCTATTATGGCACTAGTGTGGTACTATATTTTCACGATACCGGGTTGGCCGATGGTTTCGTGATTACCACATGTTCCAGACTGGTTGTTTTCTGATTCCTTCTGCGCCCACGTTGCTTCTTAAGATCCATGAAAGGGAAGTGGGGATAGATACAATTCAGTCGATAGAGTGTTGAATTTGGCGTCGCAGAAGAAGGATAGTTGCCACACCATCAAAGAAATGACGAAAAGCGTTTGTTATAAACAGTAACAAACGCTTATTTACACAGTTATACAATAATTTTTTATCAAGGTAAAACAAACACCGCGAAGTGAGGGGTGAGTGTACTTGACTGGCAGAAAAAATTTCCTTAGCTC
>JBBBDQ010000221.1:1135000-1257500 GCA_037127315.1 Ascarosepion bandense
AAATTTTCTTTCTTTAATCTTCTGTTTTTACCAACTTTTTTCCTAGCTTCATTTTCTGAATTTCCGCTTCGTTTCTTAAACTTTTCTTTTTCATTTTTTTAATCTTCTTCATAGACGACGGAAAAAGTGTTTATAATCTTTTTCATCATCATTTTTTGCACTTTCTTCGATTTAATCAACTTCCTTTTCGGCTTATTCTTGTACTAAATTTTCTCTTCTTAATAATTTGTTATTATAAGTTTTCTCTTTTTTCCGTGTTTCTTCTTTTTCTGATTTTTCTTAATATTCTACTACTTCTTCTGCTTCTTCATCTGTTTCTTCTTCTTCTTCTGTTTCTTCTTCTTACTCTCATTCTTCTTATGTTTCTTTCTATTATTTTTTTCACTTGTTCTTCTGTTTCTTCTTGTTCTTGTTCAGTTTTTTTTGTCATTCTTTTTATTATTCTTCATCTGCTTGTTATTCTTCTGTTTATTCCTCTTCTGTTTCCTTTTTCTCTTTTGGTATCTCTACTTGTTCCTCTCCCGTTTCTTCTTCTTCATGTTCCACTTCTACTTCTTCTTCTCTTCTTGTTTCTTTTTCTTCTTCTAAACCATCTTTATCATGCTCATACTCTTTATATATATATATATATATATATTAAACATATCTTGTTAAATATAACAGACAATGAATGTCTATTATGTTTAATAATGAGCCTTTCTAAACATTGTATTTTGGCATTAATTTCAGGTGAAATTAAAAATTAAATTGTCCAACATTTTGATATTTTTTATTTTTCCGGTTCTAAGCTTTCGGTTCACATAGGCCATCTTCAGAGGGGTTACAGGGACGCTAACATAAATACATCCACCATCAAAGATGATATTATCTTGTGTTGACATAAAACATTGCTATGCGACAATAGCAATCACCAAATAGCAGAAGCAGTTTGTAAACTTGTAATGCAGATCTATGACATCCCACCGCGTGAGAGACTGAAATGTTAATAGAACCATCTGTTTAAATGCAGTGTAATGTGTTGTGGCTAGATTAAAATATGATTTTATGTGTGGGTTGCTTTGATTTAATGCAGATAGCCTCCATTATCTAAGGGTTATTTTACTGTGTGTATATGTGAGTACTATTGTGTTATCGACAAAACTCTGTCTATTATTATATACATGACTATGTTTTTCTAAGAAATATTGTTTAAATGTATATATATATATATATATATATATATATATATTTTATTGAATAGTTATAGGTCAGATATAAATTAAATTATACCAGTAAACATTTCTATTAAAATGTACTGAATACATGTTTGAAGAAAAATGGGGATACAACATGCGGATGATTTACATAATTACGCATGGAAGATCAAATCACCTGACAAAACCTAAAATGTCGAAACTGATCTTCTCTACCTATATATATATATATATGTGTGTGTATGTATTTTAAATATTTCCATGTGTTAGAACAAGTAATCATGATCTGTAACGTTAACAGATGTTATTATTATTCATTTCATGATGTTCCCAAGTACTTTAAATCTCCTTCTGGTATCTTACAATTATAATAGGCGAAAGATTATCCTCTTTATGAACGGATTTTATAAAAAATAAACAGAAGCAATGTTTGCAATTTATTTAGTCTGACATGTTTAAAATAAAGTTGCCTCAATATACAAACACACAAATTTTAATATATATATATATATATATATATATATATATATATATATATATATATATATATACTATTACTTGTTTTAACACATAGAAATATCTAATATATACATATATATTCTTCTAACACATTTTCCACTTCCACCCACCCCCTCAGCTCAATTTTACTGTTTTCCTTATTTTTTCTTTCTTGGTCTCATTATCTTTCTCTCACCCATAATCGCAGTGTATCCGACCAAATTAGTGTCTTTGACACTGTCGATCTCTCTTTCTCCGATTTTGTAACGTTTAAGTGATACTCATTTGGCATTCGCTTCGATTTTCCAACTCCCATTTTATTTACAGTTTCATTGTTAATTTGCTTTTTCTAAGAAATTGTTAAGATGTAAATAAAACCAAAAACATATATTAGAATAATGATATTACAAAATAAGATGGTTTTGATCGAATATTTTCAGCCATACACCCGATTATTTCAAGTATTAGCCTCGACTTCATTTTCGTTTCTTTTCTTTCTCAAGTTTATTGATTTAGTGGAAAGAGTTTAAATAAATTCTATTTTCATAATTTTTGGTTTGTGTTTTCGAAATATCGAAATTTCAAAATTTACATATAATTGGATAATACGACCAACAGGACATTTGTAGGCTGTGCATTATGCAATTTATTTTTAAATAGGTGCTTATTCAACTGAAAATTATACAGTATTCTTAAACACAATAAATCTTGTGTGTCTATCATTATGAGGAAAATTTTAAATATATCTGTAAATTTTGTATAAATTAAAAATGACTTGTCTTAGACAATTCGTTTAGTCATCTAAGGTACTTTATCAACTTAAATCCAAGTATATACAAAATTTAAACGTTATTTGTTTTTAAAAATTATTACATTTAAGAATGATCATAGGTAGTTTTCAGTTTAGGTGAAAAGTCTCGGCAGGCTATGGAGAACGAGAAATAACAGAAATCAATGACTAATAACTCAAAATGTATAAATGATATTCCTGAAATTGTTTTACATTTTTTTTCTTTTTACAATCTTAGTATTTGTATAGATTAAGTCCATTATAGATGTGCGTTGTGGTTCAGAGAATATCGGCCCGGAACGAGAAATTGGAGAGCCGAGTTTGCATTCGAGTTGAGTTCATTGCATTTACTTACGCACAAATGCCCTTAAAAATATTAATTTGCCGCTTCTCACTCCGGATATGAATTAATAGCAAGACAGGTTGCGTTCTTTATTCTTGGTTGGCAACCTGTCTATAGTAAAAGTAATGGCAAGCTAATGCGGGAAAATCTTCTACCCAGTCAATTATGTTTCTTTCAAGACATGATTGCATAAGCGTGTATCACGTATGGCACTTGACTGACTAACTGAAAGTCCCTCAGATAACGAAACGTGTTAGTCAAGATAAATTGTCCCCTGTTTTCTTTATTTCTGAACATGTATAATCATATATTATCTTTTCTCTCTCTCTCTCATTCTCTCTCTCTCTCTCTCTCTCTCTCTATATATATATATATATATATATACATACATATACAGAAACACACACATATATATATATATATATATCTGTGTGTGCGTGTGTGTGTGTGTGTGTGTGTGTGTGTATATATATATATATATATATATATATATATATATATGTATGCATATTCGTTTCACTAAAGATTACTGACAAGGTAATGTGGTAAAGGTTTTCCAAGTTATTTTTTATGAACATTTTTCTATGTTTTTACGACCAACATGAACTTTAAACACCAGCCTTCTCGTCAAAGATTCGCAAATAGTCATAGCTGCTTAGTTTCTTCTCTCTCTCTCTCAGTCTCTCTCTCTATATATATATAACACACACACACACACACACACACACACACACACATATATATATATATGTGTGTGTGTGTGTGTGTGTGTGTGTGTGTGTGTGACTGTGTGTGTGTATATATATATGCGTACGTATTTTTTTTGCTGAACATTTTTTATATGTTCTTTCGACCGACATGAACTTTAATCACCAGCCTTCTCGTCACAGATTCGCTAATAGTCATATCTGCTTAGTTTCTTATCCGAACGGAAACAAAACAATTTCTAAAAATATAAAATGACTTTTATTTAATAATCTGACAGGTAATGATGAAAGATGATCAGGAAATATACTCGCAGGTCTAGTTGAAGGCAGGAGGAATAGGGTAGATAACGCCGAATCTACTGAGCGAGTTTGAGTAAATGGATGCCAAGACAAGGTTTTGCAGGAGCTAAAAAAAAATAACATTTAATAACAGCAACAAAGGACATGAAATTAAGAAGTACCATGATCGGGACATCCTGAAGATGAACGGGAAGAAGAACTAAAAGAAGGTCAAGAACAAAAACAAAACATGAATAGAAGGAAGAAGAGGAATAATAACAAGATGAAGAAGAGTAGAATAATAATAATAATAATAATAAGAAGAAGAAGAAGAAGAAGAAGATAATGAAGTAGAAGAGAATAAGGGAGAAAAGTACAAGTAGAAGAAGAGGAGGTGGAGAAGGAGAAGAAAAAGTTGAAGTCGCTGACCCCAAAAAGAAGAGGAAAAATAAGATGATGATGATCAAGAGAAGAACAACAACAACAACAATAAAAACAATAGCATGAAAAGTAGAAGAAGAAGAAGAAGAAGAAGAAGAAGAAGAAGAAGGAGAAAGCTACAACATCAACAACAAAAACATGAAGGAAATGAATATTAATAATAATAATAATAATAATAATAATTAGAAGAAGAAAAACGACATTAGCAAACAAAACATGGAGAAGAGAAATAATAATAATAATAATAATAATAATAATAATAATAATAATAATAATAAGAACAAGAAGAAGAAGAAGAAGAAGAAGTACTTCTGCCATTAAATCTGTTATACTTCAAGAAGGACAGACATTACTTTTTCACCAAACTTCGTGTAGCGATTGCAGAGGAAGGAGACCAGATTGAAGACTAGATTTCACAATTCATGATAATGTAAGCCATAGATTTAGAAAGTTACCTTGAGCAAGGCTTTTATTAGAAAGTCTTTTTCATTTTGTCATGCTCTAGAAACAATAAATCGCAACTTACGTCAGTTTAAATGTCAGGAATCTTTTTTATTTTCTTCACCGGCTGAAGTGTAGATGTACGTTTCGGCTTTAGCATAACAAAAGCTGACGCAGTAAACGAACTAATAACGTACTAATAAGTCAAAAAACGAGACGTCGTAAAAATTACTGACTTCTTATCAAGAATTGCAGAAACAGCGGAAGAGAAAGAAAAAGTGAAATCAAGAATTAAAAATGCAGAAGGAATAAAAGCGAAAGGTGAAATAAATAAATACGACGAGGAAGACAGACGAAAAAGCATAGAAATAAGATGAAAAGAAAGAAAGAAAGAAAGAAAGAAAGAAAGAAAGAAAGAAAGAAAGAAAGAAAGAAAGTGGAGCCTCGGAAGCAGAAGAAAGACGAGGAAGGAAGGAAGGAAGGAAGGAAGGAAGGAAGGAAGGAAGGAAGGAAGGAAGGAAGAAATGGAGGAAGGAAGGAAGGAAGGAAGGAAGGAGGGATTATAAGGTTAATAACAGAAAGAATAAAAACTAAATAAAAAGAAAGAAAGAAAGAAAGAAAGAAGGTTAATAACAGAAAGAATAAAAACTAAATAAAAAGAAAGAAAGAAAGAAAGAAAGAAAGGGGGTCTCGGAAGCAGGAAAGACGAGGAAGGAAAGAAAGAACGAACGAACGAACGAACGAACGAACGAACGAACGAATAATTAAAAGGTTAACTATAGAATTAATACAAACTAAATGAAATACAAAGAAAGAAAGAAAGAAAGAAAAAAGAAAGAAAGAATAAAGGGGAACCTGAAAAACAAATGAAAGGCAATAAAAAAGATAGAAAGAAAACAAGAAAAGGAATAAAGTAGCAATGAAGAAAAAAGGATAAAAGAAAGAATAATCATTAAGAAAAAAGTAATAAAAATAGGAAAAGTATAAAATAATGTATAGAAATGTTGAAAGAAAAATTAAATGTAAAAGAAAGGCAAAATGAATGAATGAATGAATGAGGGAAATGAACAAGATAAGAAAAAAACCTAAAAGAAATAAACTAAGAAGAAACCAATGATAGTAAAATATGAAATGAAAGAATGAAACCGAATTTAAAAAATGGAAATGTAGACAAAAATATGAATGAAAACTTTAAATCGACAAGAATAAAGAAAGAAACACATTAAAAAGACTTCCGCGCTGTAAGATGAAAAATAAATAAAGAAGTAAAATAAGCAATAAAATACCAGAAAGAAAGACAGAATGCGAAAGGAAAGAAAGTAGAAAGAAAGAAAAAAGGAAACAAAGAGACAAATAAAAAATAAAGAAGGAGATACATTTTAAAAAAATCACAGGGACTCACAGATAATTAAATAAAAGAAAGAAAGATTAAAAAAATATCGTAGGCTATAGAGGAAGAATAAATAGATGAGAAATAAATAAATAAAGAAAGAAAGAAAGAAAGAATGAATTAAGAAAGAAAGAATGCAAAATGAAAGATACTAGAAAAAAAAGAAAGAAGTAAAGATAAAAAAATTAACAGTGAAAACGTGTAGACTGATATACGAGCAAGCAAGCAAGAAAGAAAGAAAGAAAGAAAGAAAGAAAGAAAGAAAGAAAGAAAGAGGAACGAAATGACAACTAAAATCACATCGGAACTGATAGACGAAAAATAAAAAATAAAGTAAAAATACAATAAAGAAATAAGAAAGAAAAGAAAGAAAAAGGAAAATAAAAGAAAGCAAAAAGGAAAACAAAATAAACACAAAGCAAGAATAAAAAAGAAAAATTAAGAATAAAACAAAGATTGTTTTAAAAATGTGGAAATATGCGAACGTATAAACAAAACCTTTAAACGGCCACGAATATTGAATGAAAAAGATTGAAATTATAAAAAACAACAATGAAAAAGGTTGAAAATAAATCTATAAAATGTAAAAAGTATTAATAAATGTAAATTTAAAGGAGAAATATATCCCAAAATCTAAGTAAAGATTAAAAATATATATTAAAAAAAAAAAAACATAAAAGTAGAAATATGTCTCGTTAAAAAAGAGCAATACAAAATTTGATGACACTCAGAAAAAAAAAGCGAAAAAAAAGTAATTTCAACAACAACGTTTATCTACCATGGTATTTAAATCACAATTTTAAAATGGCTGTCTTAACATCGTTGAAATAGCGCTGAAAGGCCAACCATCTTACAGTTCGTTTTTCAGATTTCATTTTTTATAATCTATTTTGATTCGGTCATTCACCTAATTACGTATCGACTACAACCCAATTTCAAACCCACCAATCGAAAACGAAACGAATAAAAGAAATAAATATAATTAAATAATTCGATCCGCATGAACTTTAACTGGCATTCACATCTCATAAGATCAAACCAAACTTAGTATGTTAACGGAACGTTATGCAGCAAAAATGAAATTGAAAGCAAACTTAAAAGTTAAATAAGTATATGAAATTTGTTCAAACGTTCTTTTCTTTCGCTATTCTCATTGCATGTTAATGTCGCTGTGCATCTTTGTAATATAAAAGCAACAACGACAATGACAATAATAATAAAAAGAAATAGAAGAAGAAAAAGAAAAGCGAGAAGAGGAAGAAAAATGTTTTCAAATAATATATATATATATATATATAGATTCATACATATATATACATGCATATATATATATATATATATATATATATATATATATATCTTTTCATCAACTGATATTTCTAAAATTATAAATACTTTCAACAATTTGACAATGAATAAATCATTTCCGTTCTAATCGTGCGATAAATGTCGATACTTTGATATATAACTAAAAATTAGGGCATATTTTTTCTATACATTACAATAGAAAATAATGAATATTGATAATAATTTGCCATTTCAGAATTTGTCATTTGTCGAATCTTTTTTATACCCAGGAAGCAAAGTAGATTCTACTAAAAATGATGTGAAATTCATATAGCTAAAGTCTGGGACGCCTCCTATGAAATGTTTGTAATCTGGAAATTTGATCTACAAGAGAAACTTAAACGGAGATTATTTCACGCTATTATAGAGTCGGTTTGAATGTATCCGTGCCACTGTTTGAACATTAACTAAAATCCTAGAGCCTAAGCTTGATGACTAAGCTACACTCGGATGCTGAGAGCTAAATTCAACTAAATCACAGCTCTCGGAACCTATCTCTGAAATTTCTACAAACTTACACGAAGGTTAAAATGCAGAACGATTTGCTGGTGAGCAAAACAAGAACTTACTTGAGACCTACTGCGCTGTGGACACCTAATTATGTCACAAGACTGGTTGGTCAGACAGAGCTATTTATATACTATATAATTACACAAGATGACATTCTAATGACTTTTCGACCTTGATTCAGGATCGTGATAAGGTGATAGACCCATGAATGTCCGATCTAGCGCGACCGAATAATAAAGATTTTGTAACCTTTAGTATGTGTCTATATTTCTGAGATGAGATAGTATTTACAGTATTTACATTATTTGGACTATTGTTCTCATCTTTGTTGCCATTTGTACGACGTTTCGGTCGTTGTGCGCTCCGGCCTTCTTCAGGAATTTTGATGCACTACTATCCAAAGAATGGAGTTCATATATCCCAGTGATTGTAATAAAGGGTTCGGTTCGAAGATCCTAACACCTGAAGAAGGCTGCAGCGCACAACGGCCGAAACATCATGAGGACAATAGTACGAATAATGTAAATACTTTGTAATCTTCCAAAACTTGCAGCAGACAACATGTCTTCTAAGGCCACCGTAATTTTATTAAGGCTATTTTGCGCCATCAAGTTGTTTTTTTATTTCACAGAATTTATATTAGAACCTTGAATAAGTTCTCTCTCATTAGAAGTAATGTTTTATTTACAAAAATTAGCAAGAAACATGTAACTGAAATTATTGTCCATGGCTAGCCGCTACGTTTTCCCATCTTTCTGGCAGCATGTAAATTCCACGCCGGGAAAGTAACGCGTCATTTAAGTCTAATCACGAGTTGACCTATTTTTTGGCACATGTACCATCGGTCAGAGCAAGTGCTAATTTGACGGAGCAAAATCTGGTCAATACGATGGGTGGGGTAGGACTTCCCATTTGAGGGTTTTCAAGTAGTTATTCACCCGTTTTGCAACATGTGGCTTACCGTTATCATGCTGCAAAATAACTTTCTTGAATCTCTGCTCGCATAGCGGACGTTTTGTCTTCAATGCTCGGCTCAAGCGCATCAATTGTAGTCGACAATAATCTCCCGTGATGGTTTCGGTCGGTTTTAACACCTCATAATAAATTACAAATAGCTGATCCCACCAAATGCAGAGCAGAAACTTTGAATCATGTATATTTGGCTTTGCCGTCGATGTTGATGAATGGCCAGTCTTTTCTACGCTTAGGGTTATCATAATGTATCCATTTTTCATCGCTAGTCATGATACGCTGCAAAAAGACTATTCTTTTCTGCCGTTAAAGCAGCTGTTCAAACGTGACAAGACGCCGATCGACGTCTCTCGGCTTCAACACGTACGGAACCCAATGTCTCTACTATTGAATCATTCATAATGCTTTCGTACGTTTCGTAACTGTTATGTGATCAACTTCTAATAATTCTGCATGTTCACCTTGCGCCTGACATGACTCTTTATGAAGTAATACCTGTGATTCTTCGTCTTCAAACTTTTCAGTGCATCGGAGCTTTCTTTATCTTCAATATCAAAATCATTATTTTTGACGCATCTATGTTGTTTCCGACAGAACATGTTCGCCAAACGTCTCAACAAGAATTTTGAGTGCGTCAGCTGCAGATTTATTTTGAGTACAGTAGTGCAGTAAATTCCCCCACAAATACACTTTTTTGTATACGAAATCTGACATGTTTAATACTATGGAAAACAAAGTTGTTTACACTTTGGCATAATGACATACACTGAATTTCAAGCTTGCTTATACTACTTCTTTACAGATTCGTTTCGATCTGAAACCCGTGCGCAGTTCTAGGAACGAAATCTGTTAGAAAACAGTGAGAACTTATTCATAGTCCTAATATATTTGCTCTGCGAGAATCATTATTTTATCATGTGGTGCAGTGGATATCGACTCAGAACGACAAATCGGGGAGCCGAGTTCGAATTTCAGTTGAATTCGTTGCATTCACTTTCACACAAATCCCCTTGGGAAAGGTATTAATCTGTCTCTTCCCTCTAGTTGCGGGTTAAATAATAGAACGGATTAGGTTCTATAGCTTTGGCTGGCAACCAGTCTACCGTAGAAAGCAATGGCAACCTACCGTGGGATAATATTCTGCCCAGTCAATCATGTCTCTTTCGAGACATGATCGTCCAATGCGTGTATCACGTATGGCACTTAACTAACTGAATCCAGAGGAAGGCAAGACGGCTACTATTGTGCAGAGTTTACAGCGAGAGACAAGACTGGGTAAAGGGTCTGTCGAAAAAAACATAAAAGATGGATGGTATTCAAGGAAGTAGAAGATGGCAATTGACTTTGCATTTAAACTTTTATATATTGTAACTATGAGAGAAGCAAATACATAGAAGTGAATTTCACAGATAGGAAGTGCGAGTAAAGAAACTGTTAGAGACAACGAGGCGATAAAAGGGTGGCGGCTAGATGCTAATCTAGTAACAGGCTTAATTTTATTACCCTTGATATTAATCAACACTTGATGATGATGATTCCTCTTTAGGAATTTAACCATAAATGTCAACTGGCATTTTTCTGTTATCAAGTGGAATGATGTCAGCATCTTGTTCAAGTGATGGTTACATCGACATAAATACGATTATCTTTCTGATTTTAAATCTTCTTTTAAAATGAAACTTTTAACTGCATATTGAAGTATTTTTCAATTCACTGAAAAAGTACGTATGTTTTTTTACTTTTAACGTTTCTTTAACGCTGTACGTTTGGTTAAATTAACCAAAGATCGAATTATTTAATAATGGATCAGTCAGTTAAGTGCAATACATGATAAAAGCTTGGGAGATCATGTCTCAAAAAAGTCATGACTTACTGGATAGTATATTTTCCCACGGCAGGTTGCTAATAATTTCTGCGGTACAGTTAGATAACAAAGCTATAGAACCCAATCTGTCTTGCTATTTAATCATTTTATCCAGATCAGTCAGTTAAATACTATACATGATACAAGCTTGGACGATCATGTCTCAAAAGAAGCATGACTTAATGGACAGAAAATTTACCAGGGCAGTTTGCCAATAATTTCTGCGGTACATTTAACCAACCAATGCTATAGATTCCAGTCATTCCTGCTATTCAATCCTTTCATCGAGATCAGTCATTTAAGTGCTATACATGATACAAGCTTGGGTGATCATGTCTCAAAAGAGGCATGACTTACTGGACAGAAAATTTGCCAGGGCAGATTGCCAATAATTTCTGCGGTACAGTTAACCAACCAACGCTATAGATCCCCATCATTCCTGCTATTTAATCTTTTCATCCAGATCAGTCAGTTAAGTGCTATACATGATACAAACCTGGGCGATCATGTCTCAAAAAAGGCATGACTGACTGGAATGAAAATTTTCCCACGGCAGGTTGCCAATACTTTCTGCGTTACAGTTGGCTAAACAACGCTATAGATCGCAGTCTGTCCTGCTATTCAATCTTTTTTTATCCAGATTAGTCAGTTAAGTTCTATACATGATACAAGTGTGGGCGATCATGTCTCAAAAGAGGAATTCCTGACTAGACAGAAGATTTCCCACGGCAGGTTGCCAATAATTTCTCCGCTACAGTTAGCCAACCAACGCTATAGATCCCAGTCTGTTCTGCTATTCAATCCTTTTTTCCAGATCAGTCGGTTAAGTGCTATGCGTAATACAAGCGTGGTCGATCATGTCTCAAAAGAGGCATGACTGACTGGGCAAATTTTCCCAAGGTTGGTTGTTATCACTTTTTGTGGTAGACTGGATTCCAACCTAAGCGAGAGAACCCAATATATGCTGCTACTCATTGCAAAAGGGAGAAGCGACATTTACCAAGTGGATTTGCCTGTAAGTGAATGCAATGAATTCAAATGAAATTCGAACTCGGCTCTCCGATTTCTCGTTCCGAGCTGATATCTACTGTACCCCAAAACATTTAAAAGTTCTATTTTACATTAAAGTAACACAATTCGACTCGTAGTCCTGTTGACACAATAATAATGAAAGTAGACAGAGGTCAAATTTACGCTAGATTAAAAAATGTTAGACGTTAGTATTGTTTACATTAAACAAAGGATGACAACTTGGGTTGAACGACAGAAACAAATATTCTGAAAGCTAAGTCCTGAGAAACATAAACAAATGTCTTTAGAAGCAGTGTGCTAGTTTGTTATCGAATATCCATCTTCTTATATGGCAATGAATACTATACAATCTCCCGACAAATGAGGAGATAATTAGGGTCAATAGAAATGTGGTTCTACAGAAGGATACTGAAAATCCCATGAACGGAGCGATCATTGATGAGCTCATTTGACACAGTTGGAAATGCTTAGACACATAAGGAGGAAGGAAGACTTTGAAAACTCAACACTCACAGGGCATATTGAAACTAACGAGTCACCTATTTGACAACTATTTGGCGCATTCGTTTGAACAGAGGGCAAGACGAAATAGGAGAAAGAATTAGAAAAGGGTGTGAAACTGCTAAGAGCTATAAAGGGAAGTTGTGCAGAGCAATGATATCCATATTTTAAAAGAAAGTGGCACAAAGTAAAAGAAAATGAAAAGACATACACTACCGGCCATAATTATTAGGCCACACCAGTGTTTTAAAAAATGATGTATTTCATATTATTTTTTAGTATTTATTGCTAAGTAAATAATTGTAAATGAAAATAGAATGTTTCTTCTGTTAATATTGCACAATAACATGTGTATCAAATGAATTTATGAATATTTAATAATTACCTATATTGCAATTTAATCAATGAAAGAACGAAGAAAATTTAGGGTGATTCGGACGAGTTCATCTTTTCTTCCTTGCACATAAAACTTTGCAAAGTAATAATAACAAAAGAACCATTCTATTTTCATTTGACAATAAATACTCGAAATATTATTAAATACATCATTTCTAAAAAAAAAAACTGGGGTGGTCTAATACTTATGGCCGGTAGTGTACATCAAATCTACAATAAAGTTAAAGAGTTAAATACATATCCAGTTTATACCTGTGTCTGCAGTCAGTGAAGCGACTTCTTGTTTAGCGACGGATGTGCTATTCCTCTACATAGGATCCGTCACTTTATTCTGCATTCAACCGACAGGGATTGCTTTATCCGTTCTAAATATTATTTCGCTCGAATGGTATTTGGTGACTACAATCATTGTTCCTCAGTAAGCTATCTCGGTTGTGTTAGTCTTCACAGTTTTCTGGGACTAATACTGCTATTTTGCCCTGTTTCTGCTTTATACTGAAAGTAAAATCAGTTGGTTCTTTTGTTTTTCTTTTTGTTGTTTTTCTTTTGTTTTTGTTTTTTTGTTTTTTGTTTTTTTCACTCTGAAAAAGATTTTTTTCTAGCACAATATATTAATTGTGCCATATTCGCAAATTTTGTTGTTTCCAGTAGGGAAGGGTCCTGGGTATGACAATAAAATGCATCCGGCATCAAAGCCTCTGTTTTGGGAGGTTGTGATGCGCATGGAACCACCTCCTATTTGCTGTTATTCTCAGGTTCACCTTGACCTGGGGTGATAGCACCCATTAGAGTCCCAGCTATGGGCAAATATTTTATCCCCGAACTGAGGTCAAAACAATATGAAATTATAAAAATAGACTTTTTATTTTAAAACATCCAGGAATACATTCTTGAAGGAAAATATATTGCCAGCAATACATTTTTGAAGGTAAAAAATATTACCAGCAATATATTCTTAAAGGAAAAAAACTATTACCAACAATGCATTTTTAGAGGAAAAGATATTCCCAGCAATACAATTTTAAAAGAAAAAATATTACCAGCAATACAATTTTAAAGGAAAAATATTACCAGCAATATATTTTTGAAGGAAATAAAATATTACCAGCAATACATTTTTAAAGGAAAATATATTACCAGCAATACATTTTTGAAGGAAAATATATTACCAGCAATACATTTTTGAAGGAAATAAAAGATTACCAGCAATACATTTTTGAAGGAAATAAAATATTACCAGCAATACATTTTTAAAGGAAAAAATATTACCAGCAATACATTTTCGAAGGAAATAAATTATTACCAGCAATACATTTTTAAAGGAAAAAATATTACCAGCAATACATTTTTGAAGGAAATAAAATATTACCAGCAATACAATTTTAAAAGAAAAAATATTACCAGCAATACAACTTTACAGGAAAAATATTACCAGCAATACATTTTTGAAGGAAATAAAATATTACCAGCAATACATTTTTGAAGGAAATAAAATATTACCAGCAATACATTTTTAAAGGAAATAAAATATTACCAGCAATACATTTTTGAAGGAAATAAAATATTACCAGCAATACAGTTTTAAAGGAAAAAATATTACCAGCAATACAATTTTAAAGGAAAAATATTACCAGCAATACATTTTTGAAGGAAATAATATATTAGCAGCAATACATTTTTACCAAAAAAAAAAAAAATCAGCAATACCACTCTCAACAAAAATCAATTTACAAAAATACGTCAAAGAAAGCTGACCAACAAACTTATTTCCTACAAAGAATTTTTTTTTTCATATAAATCTATTGTAAAAATCTTGTCGGCATTAAATAACACATTGAGGTTGATATGTCGTAAAACAAACTAAACCAAACCCAATAGGGAAATTCTGTCGACTACTTGTGAGCGATGAAGAGATTTTTCCGTGTATTTCATCCATCTTAATATTGATGACATATATTATTGATTAACTTCTAAATCTTCATCATCGTCTTCTTCTTCGCTCCCTGTTCTCCCGTCCATTTACAAAAGATTGGGATATAAGTTACACGCTGATTCCCTTTGTCCCTACTGCCATTTAAAATATTTACCAACTAGTTATTTCCTCTCACTTATACACATTTATAAGTCTGATGTTTGTCCAAACACTGAATATTGCTGACAATTCTGGTGTGATGCTTATTCTATAAGTTTAGCGATTCTTCATAAAATCCCAAAGAAGAGTCCGCAATCTTATCGGTTATTACCTGACAACTCGATTTGTCACATTCCTAAAGTCGTAATATATATTTCCTAAACCTTATTTTTATAAATAATGTTCATGGCAATTCTGATAAAAAAAACAACAACAATAAAATAGAGTAACTATACCGTTAAATAATGTTTAAATAAATAAATTCAAAATATGTCGGAGTTAAAGTATTTCTTAAGAGATTTTGTAAATATATATATATATGTACACATATATCGGTATGTTCATATGTATCTATCTATGTTATGTTGAGGTCTATATCATATCTACTTTTGTCTGCGCACCTCCTCCTCCGACTCCTTTTCTCTCTCTCTCTCTCTCTCTCTCTCTCTCTCTCTCTACCTATCTATCTATCTGTTTCTCTCTCCTTATCTATCTATCTATCTATCTATCTATGTAATTGCCTTCATATAATTTAGATTGACTTATATTAAAATTAAGTATATTTATACACAGGGAAAGTAACGAATAACCGACCTGGCGAGTAGGATCAATGGACCCCCTGAGCAGCGTTTGGGAGAGATGGCAAAAAGATCTAAGAAAGACAGGAAATTAGGGAGGGTCATGAACACCATATTTCTGAAGGGACAAGGAACAGACGAGCAGATGAGCAGACGTGACTATCTATCTATCTACAGAGATACAGAAAAAGTCACGTAAAAACTGACCATCATAAAGGTTTTTTATCATTTGTCTCTTGTCATCTTAATCTTTTGCCTTGTTATTATCCCCATGCCGTGACATCCGCGACATGATGTTGCTGTTCACCTTTGCCCTTTTGCGCTCTCTACCCTACCCATAGATCAATGGAATATTCACCCTTTCTCGTCTACTGGCTATAATACGTTTATCACAATCAGGTCTGTTTCCGTTCATTCGCGTTTTATTGGTCTCTTGTCCACTTGAGTTGAAACTGACCATTACATTAATTACGAAACGTGCTCCAACGCGGATTGGTTCACTTCTTAAGTCATATGGATTTTCGGTTGAGGTTTTATGATCCGACAATAATTCTTTTAGTATGCGTTTAAAAGAAAACAGATAAAACCTCGTGACAGTTTCAAGTGTGGCAAGAAACTGGCATTTCAGCACCGCTGTTTCATTTTTTTATGAGTGTATCAGAGATACCTGCAACGAATTTTGCCTCTGTTCATGCCGTTTTTACTTAACACCCAATGAACAAGCAGAGTGGAGCAATTCTTAACAAGCATAACTTACATCTGTTTCCTTTTCCGTTCTAAGACTTGGATTTAGCGACAATATTTCAGGTAAAAATTAGGTTCTTGCTATTAATTTTTAATTTCTAATATATGAATAAAACAGTGCTTTTGCTGTGTTCTCGTGTTGCTTAAAGACAACATATGGTTGTTAAATCTCATATTTCACCTGTTAAAAATGTTTTCAAAGTAAAATTTAACATCATCATCTTTGGAATGAATTGAGCACTATAAACAATACTTTCAGGCATATGTTAGTCATTCAATGAGCAGGTTTTTTTTCGGCAGTTGTAATTATTTTCGAAAGGTCTTTATTGTTAGTAGTAGGGTAACCGATATTATTCACTAGGCCAAGTATTTATTTGATTTCATAGTATTATGTTGTGAATATATTTACCTATGTTCTTAACGCAACTATGAGTTACTTTAACTTTGTTTTTGTTGAAAAAACATTTTTAGTGTGGGTGAATGGCGGAAAAGTTTGCGAATTAAATTAGGAAGAATTTAGCAATGTTTGTTTGGACATTACGACTGAAGGGTGGGTTGAACCAAATAATGTTGCGTTTACATGATTTCTGCTTATTTCTACCTACCTTGTTTTTCACGAAGAGTTCGAAACTAGTGTTGAGTTTACTTTTTTTCTAAAGTATTAATATAAGTAATTTTAGAATTGTCAAAAATGTCCCTATTGGTAAAGTTGGTATTTAAACGAAATTGGATGGATTTGTATAGGTTGCTGGTGATTATCTGGGGGTGATTTGATTCCCTATAGTTGTATTTATGGTTATGTGAGCCCTTAGTGTAAGATTCGTACTGACGATTGTTTCGGGTCGAAGGTAACATCTAAGAAATGTACGACTTTAGCGTTAGTGATTATGGTAATATTAAGACCGTTGTCCTTGAATAATTAGTTTCTTTGTGAGATTGTTTTTTGTGGACTAGTTTTACGGAGAATTATAAATCCATTTAAATCCGGTATTACATAGATATAAGATGTTCGTAAGATTCCATAGCAAAAATCTCCATAGAGATGCAGAAATGGGGGTTGTTTTTCTAGTTCACAGGCATTCATCGCAAAATAAAATAGATTTTTGGGCCTGTTTAATATTGTTGATGTCATGGTCGCTGGTGGGGCACTAATTTTTAGCCAAATTTAAGGCTGCTGTTAGATGTTTTTCAGATATATACTGATAGAAATCACAAATGATGAAAGTGCAATCCATTATTTTTTTAATTTTTTGTGAACCAATCAATTGTTTTTGCTCTGTTCTTCCACTGGTTTCTTATTAAGATATTCTTAGTTATTGTGGAAACTCTTTCAAGGATAATTTTGCTAATTTTACCTATGTAGTTTTTTAAGGTGTAATAATCTATATTGTGGGTTGTTTATGAAATTGTGTTTATGGTCTTTAATTGTAATGAAATTCTAATGCATATGTAAAATTTGGACTCTATAATCTATTTTAAGTTTCTTAAAGAAACTGAAAATAGATAATAGTAAAAATTGTTTGGGAGAAATGAAAAAAGACATAAGTTATTAAAAGCTACAAAAGACAAAAAATGTCGGAAAGACAAAGCACAGATGAGAAATTAATGGGTTAAAATGGCCGAACAGATTCAGTTCTAGAGCCTTGGATGGCAACAAGTCTACCGCAGAAGGTAATGGCAACATACTGTGGGAAAACCTTCTGCCCAGTCAATCATCTTTCGAAAGAGACATGAGTGACCAAACGTGTATCAGGTATGGCAACTGACTGACTGATATTCAAAATATTATCCTAATCTGTGTTGTTGTTGTTGTTGTTATCACAACGTTTCGGACGTTGTGCCCTAAATCCTTCATCAGGTGTATATCGATCTGGTTAACCTATAGGGAATACTTAACTGAAATTTTACTCTATTTATGTCCTGGCTATTATCACAACGTTTCGGCTGTTGTGCCCATCAGATGTACATCAATCTCGGTAACTTACAGAAAATTCTGAATCTAATTTACACTACTTATATTTTGGACTATTATCCTTATCTTTGTTTTTGTTATCACAACCTTTCAGCTGTTGTCCCGACAAGCCTTCAGATGTATATCAATCTCGGTAACCTACAGGGAATTCTGAAGTGAATTATTCACACTATTTATGTTCTGACTATTGTCCTCATATTTGTTGTTGCTATCACAACGTTTCGGCAGATGTTACTTCCGGCCTTCACCAGGTGTATATCGATATCGGTAACCTACACAGAATTCTGAATTTAATTATTTACACTACTTATATTTTGGACCATTATCCTCATCTTTGCTCTTGTTATCACAACGTTTAGGCCGTCTTACCCTTAATCAGGTGTATTTTGATCTGGATAAATTAATTTCTGAACTGTATTATTTACATTATTTATATTCGGACTATTATTCTCATCTTTGTTGTTGTTATAGCCGAAGATTAAATAAAAGCTTCACTTCGGAATTTCTCGAATATATCAATTCAGGTAACCTACAAAACAAGCAATAACTGAGTAGTACTGTTGGTTCGCCGAGGTGGATACGCCACACAGTGAAATTGTGTTGCTGTATTGTTCAGCACAATATCTAGAATTAAACGGATATACACAGAACAGTCAGTCAGTTAAGTGCCATACATGATACACGCTTGGGCGATCATGTCTCTAAAGAGACATAACTGACTGGGCAGAAGATTATCCCGCAGTAGATTGCCATTGCTTTCTGCGTTAGACTGGTTGCCGACCAAGGTTACAGAACCCAATCTGTCCTGTTATTTAACCCATAACTGGAAGGAATAGACTGATTAATACCTTTCCCAAGGGTAAGTGAATGCAATGAATACAGCTGGAATTCGAACTCGCCATCCCCATTTCCCGGTCCGAGCCGATATCCAGTGCACCACAACGCACAGAAAAGTACAATAGTTAAAATGACAGACAAGACAGAACTTTCAACACAGAGAGGAGGGATTTATATCGCAATAGTCACCGAAGTAATCAGTCCGAAATTACTCGAATGACACTCGAATTTTACACCTCGAATGCTACTATCCTTTACTTAAATAAACTATTTCAGTCAGAGGCTATTACATCATTGAGAGTACTGCAGGAGTGTCAGTCACTTTACAACAAGTACTAAAAGTAAAAATTAAACATGGTTATTTAAGACGTCAGCGGTGAAACGAAAACATTCTACACCTGGAGATTTAAAAAATTCTCGAAATTTCCAGGTGGGATTTTGTTTAATCAATTCACCCCAAGCAAAGATGTAAATAAATTCTATAAATACTTTCACGGCTTCTGCTCCGATGAACTTAGATCACTGGTGCCCCCTAAATACGAATTTGCACGAGATACTAGATTAGCAACTAGATCCCACCCTTTTACAGTGAAACCGATAAAATGCAGCCGTAACTTCTACTCCAACAGTTTCTTTCCTCGCACTTCCCGACTGTGGAATTCTCTTCCAAACGATTGCTTCCCCGACGGCTACAATCTCCAGGAGTTTAAATGTAAGGTCAATAGACACCTCCTAACACACTAACCTGCTCCCATTCTATCAAACACTCTTCCCATCTGCCCGACACTCATCCTCGCTATCCTTACTCATCTATCACCTTTCTCCTGACATTCCCTATGTCTATCCACTCCTTCTCTTTACCTTCCCCTATGTAGCCCCATGCGCAATAGTGGCAGTGGAATGCCTTGCTTGGGGTGAGATGATTAAAAAAAAAAAAAAAAGACGTAAGAAGCTACTGTAAGTTTAAGAGAACAGAAACACTCTTTGCGGACATTAATCTATATAATATTGTCCATTTTTTTTTTAAAAATCAAGTTGTATTCCAAAATATAATTTTAACGTAAGTCCCGCATATTCACCGCCTGTAGCAATTATGAATACAAAAATATTTATACGCACAAAAGCTGAGTGTTATATACCATGTATTCAACTGTGAAATTAGAATAACATATATGATATTTTTATCACTTGAAATTAAATTCCAGCATTTAATAACCCACGAGGAATTAATATGGCGTTAAACAGACTTAATCTGAAGATAATGCTAACAAAATGGATATTTGTACTAAACAACAGGAAGTGACAGCTGAAAATTCTAGTGTAAAATTGAAAAAAGTAGTCTTAGAAATGTTGATAGTCACGGAATAAATTGAAGGAAGGGGGCGTTACCTACCTAACGAGCATGAGAAAATGGATGACAGAACATGGTTTAAGGGCGATAGCAAAAAGAACATACGCCTGCATTATTCTTAGGTTAAAAAATTACCAAAAAAACATATTAATAGCAAAATTACCAATAAAACATATTTACTATTGATAACATTAATCTATGTGATATCCTACAATTTCTTAAATAAATCAAACTATATTTCAAAATATACCTTCAACAAAACTGCAACATTAAACACACCTATCACCGCCTCTAGTTATCATGTTCACAAAAACATCTATATGCACAAATGCTGAAAATCATCTACGATGTATTCAATTGTGAAAGCAGTAATATGTACCATATATTTTTATTTGTTCAAAACTCTCAAGAAAATTATATTTTGTCGTTAAATTACCTATCAAGAGTGGATATTCCGTTAAACAATCACATCAACATTTTATATTGGGAACCGCCATGCTACGTAGACAAGACTGAATCATGCATATTCTCTTTGTATTCCATAAGTAAAGAGCAAAATTCAACTCGGACAGTTTCCTTCCGGGGTACGTTTTCTCAAGCACTACAAACATGAACTTTTCAAGTTTTGGATTACTCGTTACCTATTCTGAATAACCACAAGAACTTTGCTTATATGCAGCAAGACCACATAGTCCCTACCTGTCTTCAGTGGCTCTTGGCTATTGTATTGAATGAACATTAGTATATACAAATAATATGCATATCCACAAACCAAATAAATGTTTGTAAACACAAGCATAGAAAAGACTGATTTTCATTTTCATAGATTTATTTTCATAAACTTCATAGTAATCATCTGAAATATAACAAAGTTATGATATGCTGTGACTAAAACCAGTGGTCAAATTAAGTTGAGAGAACTCCTCGACTCTTGTCCCATAAACTGGCTCACTCAAGTGATATCTGCAACAAATAGTACACTGAGACGAGAAATTATTGTCCTGAACGTTGTGTGGTTGCGAATGGTAGATTGTCCATGAACTGCACCATCAAGTTTTAATTTGAACTCGTACGAAAAAACAGCCGTTCAAAATAACATGGTGCGTGGCATGTTTGAGTATGCAAGGTGGCATAATTACTGAACAGTAGCAGAGTCGGATTAGGAGAACGGATAAAATGAAGGTCAAAATGACACAACCAGTGATTTGGCTATTTTCTACTATTATCTTCTTTACAGGTACAACGGTGGGTTGAAATCATTTATTATCTGACTATGAAGGAGTGAAACTAGAGCCGTGAAATCTTACGTGCTTTAATTTCAACTCTTATTGATTTTTTTTCTAGGTATCAATCAGTTAAGTGCCATACGCCAGACAAGCATTGGGTGACCATGTCTCGAAAATGACATGACTGACTGGGCAGAAGATTATCCCATCAGTAGGTTGCCATTGCTTTCTGCGGTAGACTGGTCGCCAGCCAAGGTTATAGAACCCAATTTGTCTTATTACTTAACTCATCACTGGAGGGAAGAGGGGGATTAATACCTTTCCCAAGAGTATTTGTGCGTAAGTGAATGCCAAGAATTCAGTTGGAATTCGAACTCGGCTCCCCGATTTGTCGTTCCGTGTCGATATTCACAGTACTACAACACCCATACTGGTTGACCAAATAGTTCATAGCCTGCATATGAAGGCGTGAGACCAGAGTTGCGAAATCTTACAGCATTAGTTTCTTCTTATCTTAATAACTTCATTGTTTATTTCCAAGTACGACAGATGATGCCTGAGGTGTGAAATCTTGCAAGCATTAATTTCAACTTTTCTTATTAATAATTATATTGTTTTTCTTCAGATAGTAGGGTGTTTGAAAAGTTTATAGGGTTACTATGAATGAGAGAGGCTAGGGTGTGGAAACTTGCATGCATTAACTTCAACTCTTCTTAGTAACAACTACGTTGTTTATTTCCAGTTAAACGGATATCTAATTGTTCAAAAGAAAGTGTTGATCCTACTGTTAAAAAAGTCAGGCCCTGTGTATGATGGTAAACTGCTTCTTAATTGCTCTTGTTCCTAGGTCCACCCTGACCCAGAGTGGTAGCACTTGTTAGGGTCACAGTTATGAGCAAACAGTTAAACCCCAAACTTGGGTCACAACACTATGAAAATATGAAAAAAATTCTTTTATAGGAAAATATAAATTTTTGAGAGAAAAAATAATTACCATAGCATATTGTTGAAGAAAAAGATTTTTTGCCATAATACATTTTTTAATACAAAACGAGAAGACATCTTCTGTTTTCTAAAATAAAAAAAAATAAATTTTTCATCAACATCTGACTAAATCATCCTTCTTACTATAACCGAACATTAAAAAATAAGACCTTAAAACCCTACCATTTTGGCATTAAAAAAACTTACACGTTGATATGCCATTAAACAAAATCACTAGGCTAGGGTGTGGAATCTTGCATGCATTAACATCAACTCTTCTTAGTAACAACTACGTTGTTTATTTCCAGGTAAATGGACATCTTAGGGTTAAGAGTTGGAGTTTTGTTTAACAGCATATCAATTTCTGTGGATTAATACGAAAAAGGGAGTGGGATTTAAAAGTATTTTTTAATGTTTGGTTATAGTGAGAAGGTTGATTTAGTCAGATTTTAATGAATTCTTTTGTTTTTTATTCTTTTTTTATTTTAGAAAACTGAAAGTGTCTTCTAGTTTTGTGTTCAGAAATATTTTTCTTATGCATTCATAGTGTCTTGACCCCAGTTTAAAGGGTAACTATTTGCTCATAGCTGGGACTCTAACAGGTGCTACCACTTCCAGTCAGGGGGAACCTGAGAACAACAGCAATTAAGAGGTGGTTCCATGCACCTCACCACCTCCCAATCAGAGACCTTGCTGCCGGATGGAGTTTACAGTCATGCCCAGGACCTTTTATTGCTAAAATGTCAGTTTACCCGGAAAACAAATAAAATTAAATTGATACTAACAAAATTAAATTAATACTAACAAAATTTGTAATTAATGCACGCAAAATTTCACAACTCTAGTATCAACATATCATAGTTAGCCTATGATCTTTTCAACCCACAATAGCTACGTATTTTAATTTTTGCAAATGTTGGAAATCTTCCCGCGAAGAGCGAGAGCCAGGGAGTCTTAGCAATGATCATCCTACTTTCAACATTAAGAACTGGCCCTACAGAATTACAAAGAACTGTGCCAAATAACGGAAACCATATTACTTGAAGACTGCCAACAGCAGCAACAACTTAAATGGATAGCACATGTAACTTGAAGATGAAATAATGATATAACCAATATGTTCATATTCTGTACTACAAACAAAACAGCTTCTTCTTCTTCTTCTTCTTCTTCTTCTTCTTCTTCTTCTTCTTCTTCTTCTTTGTGTCTTGTTATTTCAGGACGTAGGTGATCATGGCCGTCTACGTCTCTCTATACGTGCTGGCTCTTAGGACGCTTTGTCCTGTAACATCTCGCAACTCCCGTTCTATCATCCATCTGTTCAGGCCCTTCAAATATGTTATCCGCTGCTTTCCTCTTTCTCTTTTTCCCTCTATCTGGGTTGTTAGTACCAGGTTCTCCAAGCCCTCCTTCCTCATTGCATGTCCTATGAAGTTCAATTGTCTCTTCCTGATGCTCAATATAAATATGTTTTAAGAGAAATATTTTAAACTTGCAACCGAAAATAGTACATGCCAAATGTTTCCCTGTATGCAGTCAGCTAATATTACCATTACCATTCGTGACTGTATAGCGTCAGTCGTAAAATTTGATAAAAATTATCTCCTTTAAGACTTACAGGAGTCATTCTCTTAAAGCCATTGTTAGACCTTAGACATTACCCTTAGGAAACGATTATTTATAGATGATATTTTAGTCATTTTCAGACGCGTTGGATGACATGAATGATATCCATATGAGTGTCTAGACATGAAGAGTATAGTTAAATCCATGAAAATTTCTTAGTTTGATATTTTGGTTGTGATAATTTCAGAGTTGTTCAATAAAAGGAAGGAAAGTGTAACCATTGCTTAAATTAAAACATTGATTAGATGTTAAAAATGTCTATAAACTAAAACGACACTGGCTATGATACTGAACATTAGCCTGTGTATATACATGTATACCTAGGGTTACGTTGTTTTGACTTGTCGTTCTCAATTATGGAAAAATAAAAGTCAAGTTTAAGGCATTTTATTTGTCTTTACGTCTGTCCACAAAAAATATTGAAATATTAATATTACTAAAAAAGCGTTGAAATCACACAAAATCATGCTACTTTACAATAAATAATAATAAAAGTATATAAAATCGTACTAAAATACGTATGTAAAAATCAATGTAAGTATTTGTTAAGTTTATTTTCTACTATCGCAAAAAAAAAATAATAACTGTATTTGTTATTTTACCTCACAAAACCATTATATTTTATAATGTCTTAGAACTAACTACATTCACAAATAAAGAGCCCGCGATGTATTGTAAACATCTAAATCTACAAGTATGCACATACATATATTCGTAAACTTTTTAATATTTTTCTGTACTATATTAAAAACTAAAATTTATTTGTAAATTTAAAATAGATTCTTATTGACCATATATTATTAAACATGCTTTTATTAATAAAATACAGTACTTTGAATGGTTACTTGTGGTTTAGCTTAGTCACAAGTAAATTCGGAGACAAAAAAAACGACTTAAGTCGCCTCTCCTGGAATGAATTCTTGACGTAAGTTGAGGTATACCTGCATAACTTTATCCTTTCTTTATTTCCAATACATTTTTATCTTAATAACCGATGATGGAAGTAGAGTGGTGTAATAAATAGAAGCTTGGCTTGAAGAATCGGATGAATCAAGTTCCAGTTGAGTTCATTGCATTCATTTATATGGTAATGCATCTCTTCCCAACTTATGTGCAGGACAGATTTTTGGCAACCAGTCTAGGAGAAGAAAAACACTGAATTCCAAACACCTGCTGCCATTTAGGTTCTGCTGCTTTATCCTCTTTACGCAAAGGCTAGAACAAAACTTCAAAATCAAATCAATTTTGCATGTCTTCTTGAATAAAGGAATTGTCTCCTTACTTCGAGACGCGACATAACGTAATAGACACAAACGGGTTTAGTACAATGTTTCGAATAAACACAAAACTAAAACACGGACCGGCTCCGTTGAACTTTCTTCCCCAGGTTTTTTTCCTAAATAGCAGGACAGCCTTGTTTGGCAAACAGTCTAGCAGACGGAAAGCTCTGAATTAAAACCACCTGCTTCCTTGTAGGTTCTGCCTCTTTAGGTAAACGCTAGCAGGTAACTTCAAAAAATAATCTACTTTGCATATCTTCTTGAAGAAAGAAAATGTTCTGCTATGAGCCGAAACAGAAAATAATGGACTCTTAATGCCTAGTACAATGGTTGAAACAAACAAGACTGACACATGGGTCGACACCTTGAGCTTCACCAATTAATAACCAATGATGGAAGTAGAGTGGTGTAATAAATAGAAGCTTGGCATGAAGAATCGGATGAATCAAGTTCCAGTTGAGTTCATTGCATTCATTTATATGGAAATGCATCTCTTCCTCAGTTATCGTTAAATAGCAGGACAGATAAATATGGAAAACTAATAGTCAAGTTTAAGCCATTTTATGTGTCTTTACGTCTGTCCACCAAAAACATTGAAATCTTAATATTACTAAAAAAGCGTTGAAATCACATAAAATCATGTTACTGTGTAATATAACAATCTGGCCCCACCCGAGGAAGTGATGCAAGCGATGGTATTTCCCGTCGGTGAAGGGGGCGGCGAAGCGACAAGACAGATGTTTGTGAAATACATCCTGTCGAGGCCGGAGCGGATGTCATTTGACCTTATTTCCGACAGCGGCGGAAATGGCTACAGAGGCAAACAGATCAGGTGTCTCTTAGAATTACGTGGGCGTTGCGTGGGCGAGGCAAAACCGGAAGGAAAGTCCCGGTTCTAGAGACTATAAAAAGACCTCGACACACAGGATTCGCCAGCAGAGAACGGCCAGTGGAAGCAGAGAAACACCACGGCCAGAATACACTCCCGTCAACCCATTCTATGTACCTCTCACCCTTCCGTTCTCTATTCCACACGGTTCGTCGTTATTAATAAAAATATAACCTTATATTTTTATATATGCGTGTTTGTTGTTTTGTCGTCGTACGGCGATATATAACAACTGGACAATAAAATAGAATAAAAGTATATAAAATCATACTAAAATACGTATGTAAAAATCAATGTAAGTATTTGTAAATTTAACATAAATTAGTTTATTTTCTAATATCGCAAAAAATTTAATAACTGTATTTGTTATTTTACCTCACAAAACCATTATATTTTATAATGTCTTAGAACTAACCACATTCACAAATAAAGAGCCCGGGATGTATTCTAAACATCTACATTTACAAGTTTGCACATACAAGTATTCGTAAGCCTTTTAATATTTTTCTGTACTATATTAAAAACTAAAATTTAATTGTAAGTTTAAAATAGATTCTTATTGACCATATATTATTAAAAATGCTTTTATTAATAAAACTAGCATTATAGCCCGGCGTTGATCGGGTGTAATGAAAGCTTTAAAACTAATCCATGGTCCTGGAGCTCAGACTCTTTGGACGTTGGCACGAAAGACTAAAAAGCAATAATTGTTTCCAGTTAAAGCAAAACCGTAGAATGAAAAAAAAAATGAATGCATGCAAGTCAAATTTTGATTTCCTGGTATCGATATCAAATAACTGAAGTTTTAAGGCTAAATAAGTCCTCTGAGTAAATGGTATCATGGCTGAAATTAAGAACTACACTTATACCAACTTAGAGCCAAACCTGAAGCAACAATTAAAATAAAAGGGCTGAAAAAAATAGACATACAGGCAGATAAACAGACACACACACAAACATCTTGCCTTTTATATATAGATACTATCGATTTTCTGCACTATTGTAAGAAGTGCAACCTTGAAACTTCTGAATATCGTTTCTTATGTCTTTGTCTATGAGTGTATAAAATTTGATTAAAATCGGACCAATCCTTCTATAACTCGACTTTTTCGATTATCGATTTTCGATATTTATTGGGATTACCTCAACACAAAACCTAGCTAAGAACACTCGCAGAAGCTTATAGTACAACTGTGTAAATTTTCAAGAAAATCGGTTCAGCCGTTTCTGAGTCTATAACGGACACACACACATATATACATACACACAGAAAAAGTTCCATTTATGAATAAGTTTAGATACAGTACTTGGAATGGTTGCTTGTGGTTTAGCCTAGTCACAAGTAAATTCAGAGACAAGTAAATTTGACTTAATTCAAAAAACGACTTAAGTCGCTTCTCCTTGAGCGAATTCCCGACGTAAGTTGAGGTATACCTGCATAACTTTATCCTTTCTTTATTTCCAATACATTTTTATCTTAATAACCGATGATGGAAGTAGAGTGGTGTAATAAATAGAAGCTTGGCTTGAAGAATCGGATGAATCAAGTTCCAGTTGAGTTCATTGCATTCATTTATATGGTAATGCATCTCTTCCCAACTTATGGGTAAATAGCAGGACAGATTTTTGGCAACCAGTCTAGGAGAAGAAAAACACTGAATTCCAAACACCTGCTGCCATTTAGGTTCTGCTGCTTTATCCTCTTTACGCAAAGGCTAGAACAAAACTTCAAAATCAAATCAATTTTGCATGTCTTCTTGAATAAAGGAATTGTCTCCTTACTTCGAGACGCGACACAACGTAATAGACACACCGGGTTTAGTACAATGTTTCGAATAAACACAAAACTAAAACACGGACCGGCTCAGTAGAACTTTCTTCCCCAGGTTTTTTTCCTAAATAGCAGGACAGCCTTGTTTGGCAAACAGTCTAGGAGACGGAAAGCTCTGAATTAAAACCACCTGCTTCCTTGTAGGTTCTGTCTCTTTAGGTAAACGCTAGCCGGTAACTTCAAAAAATAATCTACTTTGCATATCTTCTTGAAGAAAGAAAATGTTCTGCTATGAGCCGAAACAGAAAATAATGGACTCTTAATGCCTAGTACAATGGTTGAAACAAACAAGACTGACACATGGGTCGACACCTTGAGCTTCACCAATTTCGGACTATTTGCCCTACTCTTGGACACCAAGATTCGGACTATTCGGCACTTTAGACGACGACGAATTAATAAACAGTGGTTCTTCTCACGTCTTAAATATGAATTATCTATCCGCTGTTCTAAATCCATTTTATCCCAAGAAAGATAAAAAAAAGTTGAAGATACCAAAATGCATTGTAATTCTGATCTTTGTACGAAATCCTTATCTAAAAACTAGTTTTTGTATCAAGTTGTTCAGAAAACAATATCCGATTGCAAAATCAACTTTTATTCCTAAATTAATAGACCCATTAGAAGAGGGAGTATGAAGTCTCTTGGTGACCATCTGATATCCGTTACTAAAATATATGTCTTTTGCCTAATACAAGGCTTAAGAGCCACTCAAAGTAGAAGGGGTTACTAAATAAATTGTCCAGGACCCAATGCAGTAAAGCCTAATATAGCCATTGTTTTATGGTCGTTTAATCAAATTGCTTTAATTATACTCTGCTTTTTTCAGTTTAGGTCGTCCTAATTTTATCCAGAAAGTTTTGGGATCAACGTAACTTCACTGCCTGTATCAAATTGCATGTTAAATACGTGGCCATTTAACCTTATTTTTTTTCTTTACCTCTTTTTTGTGTGTTCATTGTGAATATTTCAGCTTCTTCATTGTTTGAACAGTTTTAAATTTTCTATTTGCTTTTCGTATTTGCATACGTTCTGAAAATGATCACTTTTTTGCAATTTGAGCATATTTTTCTAGATCTGCTTATTTGTACTTGTCTGTTTCGTGATTTTTTCCACAACATCTGCATTTAATTATGGATCTGGTCGTGATCATCTTTTATGTCTTGAATATTTCTCTTGGTTGATTAAATTCTTTAATTAACTTTAATTGTTACAAAAACTCGACAGTAGTTTCCTTTGCTACTCTGTAGACATTCCAGTATTTTTTTAATTGTGGTTTTGGTTTTGCAAGCCTTCAATTCACCTAATAAGAACCATCCTTTCTTCTATAGTTAATATTTTAATACTTAGCTCCTTCTTTTAACCTATGTACGTATTGTATAATGGACTCATTTGTTGTTTGTCTTGTTTCTAAATATTTGGTTCTTCTAGTGATTACTGACCTCTTTTATTTTTATTTTTTATTTATTTATTTTTTTGGGCTTATGTATTTTTTTATAATTTTCTCAATTTCTTCAAATGTCATTTCTTCTAATTTTATCGGTGAACACATTGTCGAATTTTTTTTTACAGCTTTGCACCCAACAGTAGCAAGAAATAAATTGGTTATCTCCTTTTCTTCTACGTCGGTTTCTTAATTTTTTATTCTTGTAAATGCAGCAAAAATTGCTATTTATGTTTCCATGTGTTCTGGGTCATCCAGCAAGTTTAAGGATACTAACGACGACGTCATTGTTATGCTTCGCATTTTCTTTATTCGTAGTGATAGTCATAGCACAGTACTCTGCGTCCTATGTGACGACAGTGATTTCTCCTTCTTACCCCTCCAGTTTTTCTCTATTTATACTTATTTATTAATTTGCATGCAATAATACACAAAATAATTTAATAATTTAGATAATATTTATAAATATATGAAATATTTATAAATATATGAATATAACATTTATTTACCTATTTTGGTATAGAATTGGTATAGAATTGGTGAATATTGTTTTACATTATTTACATTAGTCAAATTGTTGTCCTCATATTTATTGCTATGTTTACGACGTTTTAGCCGTTGTATGCTCGTGCCTCCTTCAGATGCTAGGAATTTCGAACCGAACAGTTTATTTCGATCACTGGGGTATATCGTTCTCATTCCGGATGCCATGTAGTTATCTCCCTTTAATTCAACCCTCAGAGTTATTTGTTTACCACTCTTGTAGCCAGGTATTGAATCCACGACTCTTTGGGTCAAGTCACTGGAACTAACCAACGCATATATCTACTGGGCCATGTGTCCTTGAAGACATCAATGTATGAATTTTGGGGATTTATAAGCTTACTGCCTCAGTAATCATTTTTAGTGCACATATTGCAATCTTTGAAGCTAATGATTTTCTCTCGCAATCCGTATTACTGGTTCCCATATTGTATTCAGCTGTATGCTTTGTCAGCTTAGGAGATTTTTGTAGCCCAGCATATGCACTGATTCTTTAAGTTTACATATTTTCCAATAGTGTTCTTTATCATTTATTTCAACTTCACCATATATAACGTTTCGGTCGTCTTACGACGGCCGAAACTTCGTAAACACGGCATTAAAAATAAGGACAACAGTCCGAACAATGTAAATAATATAAATAATACCTATCTCAGAAATATAGACAAATACTTTATTTCACTAGTTATAATTGCATTACTTTTAAAATGTTGTAAATATAATTTTTTTTTTAATCACATCACCCCAAGCAAGGCGGTAAGGCCACTGGTGTGCAGGGGACTACGTAAGACTGAATAGATTAGAAAAGAGAAAGCCGGAAACAACGTCCTGAGCAGGGAACAAGGGATGAGCCTCTACACCTGTTCAATATACGTGGGTGGAGTGTGAACCGGGCGATAGTTCAGTCTATCTACTCCAATTGAAAAAAATAAGAAAGAAAAGAAAAGTGAAAAGATTGGAAAAGAGAAAGCAGGAAACCATATCCTAAACAGGGAACAAGGGATGAGCCTCTACACCTGTTCAATAGACGTGGTTGGAGTGTGAACCGGGCGATAGTTCAGTCTATCTACTCCAATTGAAAAAAAAATAAGAAAGAAAAGAAAAGTGAAAAGATTGGAAAAGAGAAAGCAGGAAACCACATCCTAAACAGGGAACAAGGGATGAGCCTCTACACCTGTTCAATAGACGTGGTTGGAGTGTGAACCGGGTGATAGTTCAGTCTATCTACTCCAATTGAAAAAAATAAGAAAGAAAAGAAAAGTGAAAAGATTGGAAAAAAGAAAGCCGGAAACCACATCTTAAACAGGGAACAAGGGTTTTTTTTGTGAACAAACATTCTAATGAAGAAACAGTGTTTAATATTTTTGTTCTAAATTCTCAAGAATAAAAAAATCTTGTACAAATTCACACTTATGTTTACATCTTATATGAACTCTAATCATCAATTTTTGAAACAAAGAAACAATCGTCGAGGAGTGAAGGTACTGAAAATAATATCAGCATCAAAGGAAAAACCGTTCTTTTGAGATACCGTTTTTTGTTTTGATTTTTTGCAGGTACAAAGTTCAGTCTGCCAAAATATTTATTCTAAAATCGGGGATTATTTCCCAAACGACTTAATAGTTTGTAAAAACAATACTTCGCGTATCTCGGGGTCAGTACATCACATGCTTCTAAAACTATATACATAGTGATATTCATAATCTCCACTCTTTTCACGTCTCCAATTGTTACTACAATCTAACTAATACTGCTGACCGCCACCTCCTCCTCCGCTCTGAATCCACTAACAGGGCGGACGTTCCCTATCCGTCAGATGTGATGGACGGCTTGCATGATATGCTATGACACTTAACGTTGTAGTCTTGTCCGAAGCCTTGTTCAAAGGCTATCTGAGGTTCCCGCCGGCTACGTTGATTCTCCTTGTTGTGGTTAGACGAGGAGGGAATCGGTAGCGGCTATGGTGTCAGGAGAGACTCGACTAAAACGGTGACAAGAAAGAAGACGTTAAATGAAAAGAAGGAGAATGAAAAGAAGAGTTCTTCCCGAAAGGAAACGAATGAATAATCGACATAAGAGAAGAAACATAATCAGAAAATGCGTACGAACAGAGAGGATGTCAGAAGAAATGTAAAGGGTGAGAAAGACATATGTTATTGGCGCGTGGCTGTCCGTGCCGTGTAAACGATTCCTTGTATTTTTATTACTGTCAGTATTTACATCTTTATGTATAGAGGAAATTGCCGATTTTGCAAGGCTGGGAAAAAAGAAAGATGAAAACAGTTAATGAATTATAGACAACTATCCATTAAGTTGATGTGTGGCACATGGTTGTTTTCATAGTGAGAACCCCACGTTGACATGATGAAAAATGGGCAAACTTATTCTCTTCTCTTACATTTGGTACACCACAGGCGTCAGGAAGTACCCATCACCTTATCCATCTTCATTTAGTGCGTATATAGTAGGTCAGTCAGTTAAGTGCCATACGTGATACACGCTTGGGCGATCATGTCTCGAAAGAGGCATGACTGACTGGGCAAAAGATTATCCCGCAGTAGGTTGCCATTGCTTTCTGCGGTAGACTGGTAGCCGACCAAAGCTATAGAACCCAATCAGTCCTGCTATTTAACCCATAACTGAAAGGAAGAGACGGATTAATACCTTTCCTAAGGGTATTTGCGCGTAAATGAATACAATGGATTCAAATGGAATTCGAAGGTACCTCTACTAAATCGCTAAAAACAGCATAGTATGAATAAAAGAAAGACCCCAAAATTAATAAAAACGAGCTTTTTCTTACCAAAATGTTTATATTATTATTAAGAGGAAAGTTTTAATTATTTAAAAAGAAATTCATTCTTCCTAATATATTCGAAATTTTGGTAGAAAATCTTGTTTTGATTTCAGTTAGTGGGTAACCAAAACGTTATGTGAGTTTACAATGGAAAACGTAATATTACATCACCCACTTTTTTCCAGGTGACAAACTCATTAATTTGGAAATTCTCGCAAAAATCAAATAATTGTCGGATTTTAATGAAACTTTCAGTATTTATTCACAAATGAATTAAATTATTTATAAAATTATTCTTTTTTAAAAATCTTGGTAAATTCATGAAATTTTAATAAATTTTACTTTGTTACGGTAAATGGTTTTATTAGTTAGACGCAGGACTCATTAGGGAAAATATATCATCTATTTTTTTTTTAAAATTTTGCCTCTGTCTCCGAAAATCTGCTCCAAATATTAAAATAAAAATGCAATAAAGCTCTGATATTATTTAATTTGATAAGCTTGAATAAATAATAAAAGTTAAGGTCATTATTGTCTAAAGAAAAAAGTTTTTTGATTACTAATGAAACTTTGAAAGAATTTGTACAATTTTATCACTTGTGAACAACATACACTTCTATCTTATCTCTAATCAACAACCTGTCAACACGTTTGATAGACGGCGTACAAATCAAAATTTCAACTCTGTGAGTAAAAAAATAGGTTTATTCTAAATTTCACGCTATAAATAAGTAATACTTTCGTAAATCAAATTAATTTAACAGAAAATTTGCTAATTTTTCAAAAAATAATGTGTCACAGATGTATATTTTTGCAAGATTTTTAAATCCGAGAATTAACTTTTGTTTAAAAATGTCCGAAAAATTGAAAGATTAAAAAAATTTTAAATTTTAGATTCCTATCAATATAATTCCTGTTTGAAATACACCAGTGTATTTTGCTTACTGGAAATAGTCAATTTTATCATTTAGCTTTCAATTAAAACTAAAATAAAAGTTTAAAGAAATGTTTTTGTTTTTAAAAATTCAATTTAAAATTTACATATCGAAAATGAGTGGAGGTACCTAAAACATAAGGGCTATACTCCGTATTTGGTCAGAAGCCGCCCAGACTTCAGTTTCCAGCTTTGATAGAATTCAAAAGCGTCTTCGAGTTCTTGTTGAAGGAGAATTGTTTTCCACACTCAAATCTTTCTCTCTCTCTCTCTCTCTCTCTCTCTCTCTCTCTCTCTCTCTATCTCTATCTATCTATCTATCTATCAGACGGGGTGTGACGCATCTCTCACTGCTCTATCACTACTACCATGGAAAGTGCTCGGTCAAAACTGCATCAAATGGTTCCACCAGGTCTGTCCTTCATGACTAGGATCCGCCATATCACTTATATAATAACAAACTACTCACACTTCCTGCGTATTTAATTGGCGGCTCATAAGTTCCACTCAAACAGTTTCTTCTAGCAAATCACTTCCCTGTGGAACAGACTCCAAAGAAAATATTTCCCCGATCACCCTAATCTTGAACTGTTTAAGTCTACAGTCAAACGTTATCTTATTCTCTTATATATATAAGCTACCTCTTAACGTAAATCTCTACCTCGAGTGGCCACCGGGCCTTATAAAGTGTGAACAATCCTGTAAAAAAAATCATATGTCAGTTAAATGGCATCCGTGATATATCCCATCAGTAGGCTACCATTACTTTTTGCGGTAAACGGGTTGCCAACCAAGGCCATAGAGCCCAATCTGTCCTGTTATTTAACCGATAACTGGAGGGAAGATGCGGATTAATACCTTTCCCTAAGGGTATTTACGCGTAATTGAATGCAGGGAATTCAACTGGAATTCGAATTCGGTTCCCTGATTTCTTGATCCGAGCCAATATCCAATGCACCACAACGTACATCATATGTTATTAGTTCCAATCCTGGATTAACCTGTTTCATTCAACTGGATGATATACCCCAGTGATTGTAATAAAGGGTTTTATTTGAAATTCCTAGCGCATAAAGAATGCCGGCGCGTAAAACGGCCGAAACGTCGTACAACTGGCTAGAAAGATGAGAACAATAGTCCGAATAATGTAAATACTGGAAACTGTTTTGCTGGCCTTTTCTCGTTGGTACATTGACCACATGAAATTAAACTGGCTACTAGACTGACGGATGTGCGTTGTGGTGCAGTGGATATCGACTCGGAACGACAAATCGGCGCGCAGATTTCGAATTCCAGTTGAATTCTTCGCATTTCACTTACGCACAAATAACCTTTGGGAAAGGTATTAATCCTTCTCTTCCCTCCAGTTTTGGGTTAAATAATAGGACAGATTGCATTCTATGGCCATGGCTGGCAACCAGTCTACTTCAGAAAGCAATGGCAACCTACTGCGGGATAATCTTCTGCCCAGTCAGCCATGTCTCTTTCGAGATATGATCACTCAAAGCATGCATCACGTCATTAACTGACTGACACTTGTGTCTCATCGTTTTACTTTTGACATTAATCGATTCAAACGTAATTGTGAAATTCTGTTCTGGCTTCTTCCAACCTGCCAACCACGTTTTTTAATTGTCTTCCTGAGTACTGTTTTTTCATTTACCCTTCTCCACGCTAACATATTTTCTTTCATCCTCAGTAACCCCTTTTCGTCTTAGTGGGATTATCGCCTTGCGTGAAATGATTTCTAAATAAAGAAAAGGAAAATCGATGACTTGAGTTCAAATGCTCTCACTTTCACACACACTATTACTTCTTTGAACCTAGCTATGGCCTAAATAGTAAACGAATTTGTCTATGTTTTGTTGGTAGCCCGTCTAGGAGAACTATTAAATTCCAGATAAGACAAAGAACCACTTCATTATTTTTCCTAAGAAGCCATGACCATATACAGATAATAAAGAAAAGTATAGAGAGTCCTGATCACCCAGAAAAAGGAGAACGACTATTTTGGATTGAGAACCGTGAAGAATTCGATAGGAAACCACTCCGTCGTCTTTCCCAAGTAGCAACTGCAATTCATGGGTAATAAAGAAAAGTGCGGAGTGCTATGTTCGCTTGCATAAAAAGAAGATTCCAACCCTTGGCCAGCGTCTTTCTCATTGCATTAAAGAGGTTGAGTCAGTAGATGCTTACGCCAGCAAGACAATAGTAACGGACAACAACAAATTTTGGATTAATCGATAGCAACTCCACTAAAACGACCTTGTGCCAGATGTTGCCCCAGGTAGGGAATAAATATATATGTTTTTTCACAAGCATCAATATGTAGTGTCTCCTCTTCATATTATGTAGCAAGTCTGGTCCCCAGGATTACAACATCATGGCAGCATTTTCCTCATTGCATTAAAGAAGAAAAATTAGTGGATATCAATGCCAGAATTAGAGAGGTTGCAAGGAATGTTCAGTCCTGGCCTTTGCATGTAGGGTGCCCTGTCGACATTGTGTCACATCCTACTGACGTAAATATCACCTTTTGTCCGGGTTTTAGACATGGATCAATGTGTAGTAGCTGTTCTTCTCCAGGATATGTTTGCGTTGCAACTCACTCAGCCAATAAGCATTAACAGTTTTATTTTTTTTATATCTCTTCATTCTTTAGCACTATAATTACAAGGATTGTGCGGTATAATTTCGGAGATACATTCTATCTTTTAAAGTCTTTGATTTAAATTTCCCTCTTGTTCCCTCTTGTGTCATGCATTAAACAATCATATTACATAGACGCCTTCCTGTTTCTTCTGACCCATTTGCCTTCAATATATCCTGTGAGTGTCAAATTTTCCAAGCTTTCTTTCCTGATTATGTATCCAAAAATTAAAATTTTTCTAATTGTAAATATAGACAAGTTTTTAGCGTCCATTTACTTTAAAACTATTTCATTCATCTACTCCGTATTTAATATAATGAACGTTCTACTGTAGTTTACCGAAGCTGAGCAACGTGCACACTAGTAAATACTTAGATGGGTGACCACTTGAGAACACCAGGTACTGTAAGCTTAGATGTACGAGTGATGTAGTGGATAACTGACAGCCGACTTCTTATTCCAGTCGAGTTCGTTATATTCTCTTACGAGCAAATACGTCTTGGAAAAATACGAATCCATCAGTTCTGCCTCAGCTATGGGTTAATTAGTAAAACTTGTATCAGTAAATTATTATTTGTCTCTATATCTGAGATGAGGTAGTATTTACAGTAAATACATTATTCAGACTATTGTCTTCATCTTTTTTGTCATTTGTACGACGTTTCAGCCGTTGTACGCTCCGGCCTTCTTTAGGTACTAAGAATTTCCAACAGAACCCTTTATTACAATCACTGGGGTCTATCATCTCCACCCTTTTTGATGAGATAACTCATGACTACCAAAAAGAGGCTCTACACAAAAGGGATGGAGATTATATACCCCATGAATTGTAATAAAGGGTTCTGTTCGAAATTCTTAGCACCTGAAAAGGCCGGAGCGTACGACGGCTGAAACGTCGTACAAGTGGCAACAAAGATGAGGACGATAGTCAGTATAATGTAAATACTGTAAATTATTTTTTCAAAAATACTTCTTACACTCTAAAAAATATTTTCAGGTTTTAAATAACCTGCAAATGGCTGAAAAGCCTTAAAAATAAACCGATCAATCAATCGTCTATAGAACTACATCTCTGCGGCTTCGTCTGATTCACATGTAAGCTTGTCCAGCACCTACTGCATATTATAGGATTTATATTGCATGCCAGCTGAAAACGATATTCGTTGTTTCTATTGACGTCTTCTTTATACATATAAGCTTCTTTCAGTATTCCAATGCGCCTTCAGATATGGGTGTCACATATTGGGTTCTCCGTGAAAACAGTTTCCAAATATTCAAATTTTCGTTCTTGCTTGATTTCAAAATCTTCAATTCGTAGATCACATCTTGAGTTAGTTCATTTGGCTGGCAAACATATTTTCTGTCTTCCCACAATTCATGGTTCATCCTTTCTTCGCTCTTTCTTTTATCATCTTGCTTCATTTTTCATTGCAACAATCCAGCGTCATATGCGTTTGTTGTTATGGTTATGCCCAGTAAGGATAAATACTCCATGATTTCTACTTCTCTACGATCGCTTCCCTACAAAACTTGAGTAATTCCTATGAGAAGACCCATCGGTGACTATGAATATACGGCGTTTTCTTTTCTTTTTTTTCTTTTTTTTGTTAAGCCAAAGAATTCCCGCGTCCAACAATCACCATTTTCCCCAGACCTGGCTCCTTGAAAGGAACACGATGCCAAGGAAATTCAAAAGAATGCTACGAGACATCTTTTCCCTATCCTTAAAAGGATGTTTGAAAAGGATTCAAGATAAAATGTGTAGCTTCAGAAGGGGACTAGTTCGAAGGAGATTAAATACCAAATAGATATGTGTTGTAGTTTTTTTTATAACACCTGAGCCAAAACTTTTTGATCAGACGCTCAGTGCTCTATATTAATCTATTACTAAAAAATAGCCATTTCAGGGTTTTCAATATGAATTTCTTCATGAATCTTAATTATTAAGTTTTTTATTGTTTAAGATCTTTGTGAGAAAAACGAATAAAAATTACCCATGGAATATCCCCTATTGATACGTTAAATATTTTAATTGAACAACTTTAACATAATATTGCAATAATGATAATACATATGAATACTAGTCATTTTTAAAGTAGTAAGATGGTTCAACTGAAAATATTTAAAATTGATATCTTTTCATTTCACTGAAGCAGACATTAAACACGAGAGCGTTATTATCTCATTGATCCTCTCTTTTTTCTTTTATTCTGTTCCCTGTCTTTTCTATTTCTTTCTCGAAAATGTAACTGCCTTTAATATACTTTTTTCTTCTGTCCTCAGTTACATTGTGCTCCATTGTTTATCTGCGGCAAAGGCAGAACATAACGTGCACGCAAACTAAGTGACAAATAAACCAGAAGAATGATAACATTTTTACAAAATAAATCATTTATTTATTTGCAGTTCATTTTTTAAAAAAATGAAATTCTTTTCATGTTATCACCCTGAAACAAGAGTTTAACAAACCGTATATACTCAAGCATGGTGAAAGCTTTTTAGGGGGCGGGCGTGCACTATAATTAGGTATTATAGATACTTCGACGTGGTATAATCGTTAGCAAGCATGTCTTGCTAGATAAATTTTGACTGAGTAATGAGTTCAATTCAACTAGGTGCTCTGCACTTTCAGCCTTGTTCTAAATATAAGCAAACGCTTAGAAAATAATTTTGGCATTTCAACATTGTGTGAAAGTTAATTATTGTTTTAAGGCGATAATGCCACTAAGATTCAGTGAGGTGGAGAGAGGAAGTAAAAGTGAGCGATAAAACTGAGAATAGGGAGTAAAAAACAAAAGATGAACGGTATTCAAGAAGACAGAAGATAACGATTGACATTGAACTGAGTAGAGAGTGCTCAATACTTTCACCGTTTTACAACATCTAATCAACGCTTCATGAGTCTCTATACACAAGTAATTTCTTTGAAGATGTTAAAAATCACGCATTTTTGGTGCCCGGTTCTATTAAATAATTCTAAGTTCTTATTATACAAGCCTTATTATACACGTTAACAGAAGACAGAACATGCGACACTCAGTTCCGAAGGCGAATCGCTATGACCAAGGATGCATTCCAGAAGCTGGATAGAGTATTGAAAGACAGGAAATTTTTGCTAGAAACAGCGAGGAGAGTACTGAATTGTTATGTGATGTCTGTTCTTCAATAAGGCAGTGAATGCTGGACAATTTCATGAAAGACGAAGGAGCGACTTGAGGCAACCTTAATGTGGTTTTATAGAAGGATGGTGAGGATACCATGGACCGAAGATATAAGCAATGATGAGGTTTTGGGGAGAATGGAAACTAAATGTAAACTTATACTTAGCATTAGGAAAGATAGCTTAAGTTTCTCTCACATGTAATGAGGAAGGAATGCTTGGAGAATATGATACTCGCAGAAAGGGAAAGAGAAACAGAGAAAACACTGCCTAACATATTCGACGACTTGAGGGTAAACAGGAGAAAGTGTGTTAAGAGCCACTAGAGGTAGATGGATGTGGGTGATTGTGATCGACTATGTCTTGAAGGGACACGGAATATAGAAGAAGAAGAAGAAGAAGAAGATATATAACATACGATTTTTAGACCAAAATTGTGGTAGAGTGGTGCCGAAACATTGCTGCAAAGTGTAGCAACCAGTTTGTGTCAGAAGTAAGACACGGAACACAGGAGGTAGGTTCAAAACAGTATATTAGTATAAAAAGAAACAAGATATTCAAAGGAAGTGTTAGTAATATGTAATATAGAAATAAGTCCGAAGGTATTATTACGCTGCTTATTCCCTGAGTAGTAGCTGTCGTCAACAGCTGTTAACTGCCTTCCGTTAACTGCTCTTGTTAACTGCTTCCGTTAACTGCTGTCCGGAAGTCACGCAGGTAATTACATATAACAAAAGGAAGAGTCCATTCCTCGTAGCAGGGCACTATAAAATAACAAAAAAGGTTTCTGATAAAGAATTTTATTGAGAAATAAAAAAGATAGATTTCTTCTTCATCTATCAATCAGTCAGTTAAGTGCCAACGTGATACACGCTTGGGCGATCATGTCTTAAAAGAGACATGACTGACTGGGCAGAAGATTATCCCGCAGTAGGTTGTCATTGCTTTCTGCGGTAGACTGGTTGCCGACCAAGGCTATAGAACCCAAACTGTCCTGCTATTTAACCCATAACTGGAAGGAAGAGACGGATTAATACGTGTGTTTTTTTTCTTCCTAATCCTCACCCAAGAAAAAGCAAAACAAACTATACTCCCACATTTCCCCTATCTTCGTCATTCTTATTCTCTTTTGCTCTTAATCCTTCTCTCTCTATGTTCTCTGTTTATATCATTCATCATCATTCTCCATCATTACTTTCATCATTGATCTCACTCCTTTCTTTCACCTTCTAATCTATATTACTTTTTTCTCTATCTCTTTCTTTGCTCTTCTATACTTTTCTACTATCACAGCCTTCCCTCTCTATATTTCTACGGAACAGGCTCTCATTATATTTAACCTCTTTATGTTTGTATTGATTATCTTGTCCTTTTCTTTTTCTTCTTACATTCCTTCTTTCTGTTTTTTTCTACCTTTCTCTCTTCGTTACCTTTCCTTTGATTTCTTTCATGCATTTTCCTTTTTCTATTTTTTCTTCCATTATTAATCGTTTGGATTTCGTCCACTCTTTAATTTCTTTCCATTTCTAAACCTTTTTTATCTGTTTTAGTTTCTTTTGTTTTATTTTCCTTCTTATTTCTGAACCAGTTTTCTTTCTTTTTTTTTACCCTTTCTTCAGTTCTTTCTTCATTTCTCTTCTTTGTTTTTCTTTCTTTCCATTTCATTTAGCTTTTATTTTTTCTGTAGTTTCCATTTTAATTCTTTCTTCCTTCTTTCCTTTCTTTCTTTCTTTTTTTTTTTCTTTTTTTCTTTCATTTGCTTCTCAGGTAGCCCTTCTTTGTTTCGTTCTTTGTTCTTTCTTTCATTCTTTCTTTCTTCAGCTCTCTCTTCATTCTTCTTTGTTCTTTATTTCTTTTACTGTATTTATTTTCCTACTTCTATCTATCTATCTATCTATCTATCTATCTATCTATCTATCTCAGAATCTTTCTTCACCCTTCCTTCAGTTATTTTCTCGTTCCTTTTCTTTCTTTCTGTCTTTCTATTTAGATTTTATTCTTTCTGTAGTTTACATTTTTAATTCTTTCTTTCTTTCTTTCTTTCTTTCTTTCTTTCTTTTCTTCCATCTGCTTCTCCGCTCCCTTTCTTTCTTTCTTTCTTCAGCTCTTTATCTATCTATCTATCTATCTATCTATCTATCTATCTATCTATCTATCTATCTATCTATCTATCTATCTATCTAGCTATCTATCTATGTTCCTTATTTATTTATTTCTACATTCTAGTTCATTCTTTCACAGTTTTCCTTCTTCAGTTTCTTTCTTTCTACGTTCATGCTTTATTATTTAATTTATATTTTAATTTTATTATTTCGTTGTTTTTTTTCTTTCTTCATTTTTCATCTTTTTTTTTCTTCCTCTCAATTATTTTCTTTCTTTATCGTCCCTTTCCTTCATTTTTCATTTTTACTCCATTTTCTTTCTTTCATCTCTTCTCTTTGTTTTTCATTTCTTCTGCATTTTCTTTCTTTCTTTCTTTCTTTTTTTCTTTCCAAATTGCCTCCCTTACTTTTTCTTTTTTCTCCTTTCAGATCGCCATCTTTATCTACGAGAGAAACCAGCGAACAACGTCAGTCCCTAAAGACCTAGTGGCTTTAATATCCCACCCAACCACACAGTCCACTAAGCACTCACACCCTCACGATGACCAACTAATGGATGGTGGGGATTGGATTGGATGGACTGAGAAAAATGGAGAAGAAAAAAAGATGGCGGTTGCAGAGACGACATCATTGGTGATGACGGTTTCAGATACTGAACTTAATCAGTCGTGAAACATGACACACTGACCGATGATTGACAGTTTTTAAGGGATCGGGAGTCCATGTGTGCAAGTCGGGGTTAGGGTCTCGAGGCTAGAGATTCTTGAAGGGAAGAGTATACGTGCGTACAACGGAAATTGGAAGTGCTGGATAACGGCACAAGAAGCATGGACTATAAGCATTTTGCCGATTTGTGCATAAGCTGAGCGACAAATAAACTAACCAATAAGCGGGCATAAGTTTACAACCTTGGGACATAAGCCTTAACACAAAATAGCAATGAAGATGTGCAAACATTCATAATTTCCTTATTTTGATAGAATAGAGCACACTTGCTTAGAAAAGTACTAAAGTATCATTTTTCTTCAGGCACTACTAAAAATGACTGGTCCATTCCTCAAAAATAATAGTCTGAAATAATACAATTTCTTCGATTAGCGTTCGTTAGGCTTTGGTTTTACACACATCACATTAAAACACAGATTCTCGTACGATCCCCGAGGATAAGCAATGTCGACCCTGTTCAGTATTTAGATGAGTGCCTACTTGGTAAGATCACCGAATGAGAAAAAACCGAATTCGAATTCGAATCAAAACAATTAATTGTTCTTACAATCTCATATGTTTCGGATTTAAATAAGATACAAAAGTTTGATGAACCGTAAAAATTATCACATCAATCAAGCCATGGCATTTTTCAAAATCATAAAATATTGATTTTTTGATCAATTTTTGATCAATTCCTCGACATAATATAAATAGAGCATTTCAAAAAGCGTTGTTTTTTTTACAGTTATTTGCACTGTTTTTTATTTACAAATGTCAAGTTTGAAACTGTGATTACGTCATTTATATCTACGTACGATTGATGTTATTTTAAAGAATTTATTTTTTATTTTAAAAAATAAAAAAATGGTGGTTGGGACATTTTTTCTAGAACCCTTATAAAAACACTGGGGGTATAAAATTATTTATCTATTATGAAGAACATGTGAATATATACAGTCATTTATTCAAATTTACTTGAATTTAAAATATTAGGATATATTCTCATTATGACAATAACTGCTTTATCGAAATCTTACAAAGAAATGAAGGAGACGGAAATGACGGTCATGTTTTTTCTTCTTGAATATACCGCTCATTGCGGCAAATTTACTGAATATTTTGACTCAATAAAACTGGGCAGGTGAAGTGAGTAAATATTATGACTGAGTGTCTAGGATTATTAACTACTAATTTATTTTTAATCTAACGGATGGGGCAGCCAAGTTGACCGGGGAGCAACATCTAGATAATGAGCGGGCTTTGTTAAAGAATAATTACTACTGTTTTGTTTTTTTTTAGGTTATGAGATCCTTTTATCAAAACTTATCACCATATTGCGCATATATGGCTGTGACGAATGTGCGCTCTATACAATTATCATTTAAGTGCCATTAGTAATACACACTTGGGTGATCATGGAGTAGTAATAGAAAGGAAGACGAAAGGACTGATTATCAATTGTAAGAAGACAGAATGTATACTTGTCAGCAAAGGAACAGCACAGGATGTGAATAACGAATTTGAGTACTAAAGGAAAGCAAGAAGAAAAGACTAATAGTACAAAATGTATCGTTCTCAGTAAATAGAAAAGCATAAGATGCTAACACCGAATTGGAGTATTAAAGAAAAGCAAGAAGAAAAGACTAATTTTCAATTGTAAGACAGAATGTATGGTTGTCAGTAAAAAAACAAAAAAGACAAAACAACCGAAGATGTAAAAAACGAATTGGAGTCCTAAATAAAAGTAAGAAGAAAGGAGAAATTATCAAATGTAAGTAGACAGGGTGTATGATTATTAGCAAAATGAATAGGCGTAACAATTGGAGATACCACAATCATGCAAGCTCCCTCAAAATTGTGAACTACTGCGTAAAGTCGACCCTCCTATATGGTAATGAATAGTGGATAATCCCATCACTGAAGTAACAGAAATGTGGCTCTACTAATAGAAGCTTAGAATACTATGGCTTGAGCATATGTGTAACTTCTCTAAAATCTTGTTTAAATTAATGACAGATGAGGATTATGAGTGAAAAAAAAAAACAATGGAAAACCATAAGAAATTGTGAAGAGCCATGATCACCCATGTCCTGAAAGTAGATGGCAGACAATAATCCGAATAATATAAATAATGTAAATGATTGCAATTCTTCATCTCAGAAATATAGACAGACATTGAAAGTGAATATGAAAATAAAGATGAGAACCACAGTTCAAACTGTAAATAATTACAATATCACCTCTCAGAAATATAGAGAAATTAAATTATTTAATTTTTTTAAAATTTGGACTTCTTTATTATTATCCATTAATAAACATATTCTATTTGTTTAATCCAACACCATTTCGACCCCTGATTAAAATATTCATGGAGTTTATTTTCACAAAACGAACAGGACTCCTATTCAAAAAAGTGTGTATATCTGGTCAATTGGTCTCACCGTGGACAGGCAATAATGTTATAATGATGCGCGTCTATACATTAGTAGTCAGAAGTGGTGGTCACGTGGTGTTGACAGTGAAAAGAAAGGAACGTCTTGACACATTGTGCTTGCTGTACGTGATAGAAAGCCCGTTGATCGATGATAACTCTAAGATGGTAGCGCAATACAAAAAATCGGTATTGGGGGTCTGCTGACGGTTGTGTTTGTCACAGTATATATAGTAATTGTATAGCGTTAGTATTTGAATAAATGAAAATGTATTAAACTTTTTTTTTCAAATAATTATTTTCCCATTCTTCGATTATGTTATTTTAAATTCTTTGCATTACTATTAATTTTTTAAAAGTATTTTTATTTTCTTAAATTTAACATTTAAAAATGTTTCCTTTATCTGCATAAATAAATATTAACCATTTTTGTGTTATTATTTTTAAAAGATTTTATGGTTTTGCTTCATAACATCTATATGTATCCTCTTCCAAAAAATTGCTAAGTGTGCCGTGATAAGGTGGGATTCGTCGACAAAATTCTTGAAGTAAGGTACGTGTGAACTATTTAACTGCCAATCAGGCAGTGCGGACTTTTATTGTTAAGATTTGGAACAGTGGCGTGGTGAGTAAAAGCAAAATGAACGCATTGAGACGATGCTAGAGGAGGCTATAAATGTAACACTTGATCTGAACAACTAGGAATGGTGGTGTTAAACAATTGCCACAAATCTTTGTAGAAAATTACATAGGAAGCAAAAGGCGTCGATACTGTCTGTACTATCATCATGAAGTCCAATCACATCATTAAAATGACAAAGGACAGGAATAAATGACTGTAGAAAATGGCTTTCCTCTGAAGAATTTTAATCAAGGGTTCTAATCCAGTGGCTGATATATTAGCAGTTTCGCATAATAAATAATATTATTGTTTCATTTAAGTGATTTAATGGATTTAGCGATTCGTTTGACAAAACAATTATTTCTTTATATAGATACTAGATTTGTTTTGCAACATGTGTCAGCCAAGAATTTTTGGTGAGATTTACAAACTCTACGTTTCGTTCAATTTCGTAAACCAATCGATGGAATTTGAATTAGCTGACTTGTTTTAAAAAATACTTTGACAAAAAGCCTTAGTGTGAGGTTCGATAATATCTTTGATTTCATTTCATAAAATATCATGGTAAACAATATTTTTAAGAAAATGTCCTTTTGTTTCTTTTTTCCTTTTTAATAGCAAAAAATAAATTCTTAGGATTTCTTACTCATGAGCATGCGCCGTACAGCTAGACATTATTTATTTCTGGAACAAAATTCCAACTTTTTGAAATGTTTGACCTTTTCATTTATTTATAGGTCTGGCAAATTAGTGTGCACTGGCAAATGAATTCTTGTATATATAAAAACTTAAAGAAAATATATACAGAAAATAATATAACATTTTTATTAATTAAGTATTTACTATTCTAAAAATTAAATTCTATTTAAAATACTTGGAGTATTGTGTATGTTATATAATAAAACTTTTAATTTGTTAAAAAAATCAATGAAAATATTTTGTACTAAGACACGCACTCTAGTAAAATCATCTGTATTTCATACCATCTTGCCTTTTTGCACTTCATCCAAAAATTTGTTTTCGACCGGTCAATGTATTTTAGAGGGTGTGGCGGACGAACTAACAGAAGTCACATAATTCTCTATATATATACAAAGAACGAAGAAAATATTTGCAACGTTCAAAACATTAATTTATAACAGTGCTCAATATAAAAACCGAGCAATGAATATTTCTAAATTTTTTATCGTTTGTTTGTGCGCTCCGCGTAACCGAAAATGGAATTTGCGTGCTGGCTTGAATTTTTGGCCAAATATTTTACTTCGCGCTTACACATCTGAAAAAGACATGAACTCGTTTACCCCTAAATTAAATAACAGATAAATTATGCTATCTCCGTTGGTTGGCAACCGCTATAGGAGGCGGAACACTCTGAATCCATCCACTTGTAAATAATAGGGCAAACTAGGCTCTTCAGCCTTGATAGTAAAACCATTATAACAGAAAGGTTGATTCATTGTTTCATTTCCTATGGAAAGAGAATATTTCTAGATTGCAATATTTTTGGGTAAGAGGGAAATAATAATGAATTAGCGATACAAGTCTTACTAATTAACCCATAGCTGGGAAGAGAATAAATGGATTCATATCTTTCTCAACGGTATTTGCGCGTAATTGAATATAACGGAACTAACTGGAATTGAAATTTGGCTCTCCGATTAAGAATTCCAAGCTTTTATCCTTTGCACCATCTGCACATCCAAGATTACCACATCTGGGAATCTCGAGAGATCATCCATCTTGGTACTGACCAGGCTTGACTACGTTGTTATGGACGTAATCTCCTCTTTATATTGATATTTGGCAATATTTGTATATGCGCAAAATGTGCGGTTGGCGTGTGGGTTTCACTATCAGGGAGAATCTGTTTCCTCATACTTCGCATTAAGGCGTCTGCAGAAGGCATAAACACATGTACCTCCTAATGTTAAGTGTCATGTTAGATTCCTCTCTTTTTGCAACGACTCTCAGTCCGTTAAGTGCCATAGTGATACACGCTTAGGCGATCATGTCTCGAAAGAGACATGACTAACTGAGCAGAAGATTATCCTGCTGTAGGTTGCCATTACTTTCTGAGGTAGACTAGTTGCTAGCCAAGGCTACAGAACCCAATCTGTACTGTTATTTAACCCTATAACTGGAGGGAAGAGACGGATTAATATATTTTCCAAGGGTATATGCGCGTAAGTGAATGCATGGAATTCAACTGGAATTCGAACTCGGCTCTCCGATTTTGTGTTCCAAGCCAATATCCACTACACTACAACGCACATTTGTGTAGATACTTGGCTGAAAAACTACACAACTTCAAATTCAAGTCAACAATCAATTATTGTTTATATTCCTTATTATTTTATAATCATTTTACCCCAGACAAGGGAGAAATGCCACTGGTGGGCGAGGGCTGCAGTAAGAGAAAAAAGGTACAGGGAACGTCAAAGAAAAGTTAAGAGATGGATTGGAATCAAGTAGCTAAAAGATGTCAATTGACGTTGCATTTAAACTTTTGGAGATTTTAACTATCATGGAAGCAAGCGAACGGAATTGAATTCCACAAATTCTAATAATTATCGCTTCATTCTAGTAACTTTTGCATCCATATTACACACTTAATTCAATAATATCTTCCTTGAGTGGCGCTTAAATATTAGTAAAAAAATAATAATAAAGCAAATAAGTTGTTCGTGACAAACCAGTCTAGAAGGACTACACTGAAATCACCGCCCCTCTCTGTAATTATTTATTGGTTCTGACAGTATTACATCCACTGAATCGACACGCCCATATTTTATTCGTATTCCAAATGTAAGGAAGAAGTTCCACTCACACCCACCACGAGAATATCAACTTTTGAAACAAATTGTTTCGTGGTGGATACGCTAAAAACTACTAAGTTAACCAGTGTAGACGGACAAAACTGTAATCAACCTCCGTAATTATATATATTTTTAGGGCTAACTCTGCTCTTTAGCCTTGATAGAGAAATGAATTCAGGAGGACAACAACTTGGAAATCAAAACAAACCTGAAGAAGTTAATCTTGCCTTATATACATGTACTGTCGCTGAAGTTGCAGTTCATTTGGCGCTATTCGACCCTAAATTGTTACGGGTTTTAAACCTAAGACATTATGTCACAAGTACTCACCATATGTTACCCATATAAAGATATGAGGTTAAAATCCTTACAAAAAATGGTCTTCAACCCATGTTTGATAATCGCAGATCCATGCTTATACCAGCAATATAATGGATGTTTTAAAATCCTACTGTGGAACGAGGCCAAAATTTTTTGCAAAAATATTTGCCTCATGCGCCCGAAGCCAATTTTAACCTTAGTTCTCTTTAGATATTTTCAAAACAACTCTACCACCATTCATGCTATCCGTATGAGTCTCGATTGACGAAGATATTTAAGACTTTGACTCGAATTCTTTAGATTAATAATCCGGTTTTATAGCAGCTTCTAGTACTTGAAAAATTATGTATAACACTGTTTATTCTGTGTTCAATTTCCTTATATCCTATACTAAATTTGAATTAAATGGTACATGCACTAACGGATTTGAAATGTTTAAGTTTTATTAATTCAACATTCTGAATTTTCAGATGGATCCAGGATATGTGCCATGTCTGCTTTCATTTCATATGTTCTGCTTTGGAAATATTTACTCTGAGTCCTATTTCTTAGAAACACGTGTATTTTTATGAACACGTGTATGTCTATATACATGTTTCAATAAGATAATATAGTCTATCTTCTTTATCTTTATGTGAAGTGTTCTTTCAGAACATAGGCGGTCATGGACCTTCACTTATCCCTTTCTGCTCTTAACACTTTCCTTTTGGTATCTCTCTCAAACCCTGTTCCATCATCCACTTCCTCAAGCCCATCAAGTATGTCTCACGTTACTTTCCATTTTCTCTCTTTCCCTCTGTCCGCCCTGTGAGTATCACGTTTTCATGCCCTCTTTCCTCATTACGTGTCCCAAAAACTTTAGCTGGTTTTTCCTGATGTAAGTATCAGTTTCCTTTTCGTTTGCATCCCCTCCAACACCTCTTCGTTGCTTACATGTTCGGTCCATATTATACACAGCATACTTTTACATAAACTTAATTTATATTTCCCCTTCTTCCTTCTTTTATGTTCCGTTTCCCATTAGGACGTAGGCGATCATAGCCCTTCACATTTTCCAGTCCGTTGTATATCTCAATACCTTTTCTCTTGATATTTTGCCAAAATCTGCTCTGCCATCTAATTGCTCCATCCCACCAAGTATGTTTCGCGCCTTGTCTTACTATTCCCTCTATCCGTTCTGTGAGTATTAGATTCTCCAAGGCCTCGTTCATCAGAAATATAGGCTGTCTCTTCCTGATGTTAAGTATAAGTTTCCTTTTTCTTTTGAATCCTCTCCAAGACCTTGTCGTTTCTCACATGTTCGGTCCTTGGTATCCTCACCATATCTGAAACAAAACAGTATTAATTAGAATTATGTATATATATTTTTTTTTCAACATGATCATCTTCCTTAACAATGCACTTAATTCAGTGATGAATATCTAGGTAAATCAATAATTCTGTAGCCTAATTTATGAAGACAGCTTTTATTTTGCGGCATAATTCCTCTCAGTAAGGTAGCCTCACGATTAAAAACGATTTGATTTTGTATAACTTTTTCGACTTAATCTCTTTTCTTGCCTAACTTTATTTTTGTATTTTACTGTCTCTACGAATATATTATATAGTCGATTTTCTAAGCTACGCTTAGATGTGAATAAAGGCCGAAAATATGGGGTACCCAGCGAGTATCGAACTCACTATTCATTTGTAATATGTTCCAGCAAAACAAGCTTGCTAACCATTACGAGTTGCCCAGGGGAGATTAAATAGTATGTGCAGAGAGAGAGAGAGAGAGAGAGAGAGAGAGAGAGAGAGAGAGAGAGAGAGAGAGAGAGATGTTACGAAACATAAAGCGATATGTGTACCTCAAGCTGGTGTAATGATTAGCAAGCTTGTCTCATTAGCACCTATTACAACTGACTTCTCAGTTGTGATAAGAGTTCGATTTACACTGGGTACCCCATACTTTCAGCCTTGTGTCATATCTAAGTAGCACTTAGAAAATTGTCATCTATAAAGCAATATTTATGGTTTTTCAGGTAGCTCTTGGAATAATTTAATTTATTGTAATTTTGAATGAACGCATGTTTACTTCTTGTAAATTATACGAACGTCTGTTTAACAAGTTGAATGCATGTGTAACAGGATTAATCAATTTAAATCCAACAACACAAAAGTAAAACTGCAAGAAATTCTTTCTTTTTCTGCTGAGTAAATTACCATATCTTATTCTCTGATTAGGCTTAAGTAAAAGTGGATCAAGTTAGATTTAAACCCGTTTCCAGTTTGTTCTTTATCTTATCATTCTATCAGATTCTGATCCATATTTGATCCCAACTCATAGACTACATAGTTAATTAATCTGGACGTATTATATTCTTGTTTAGTAAGTTGGACTCTCTACCTACAGAACGAAGTACACTTCTAATGTCAATACAGATATTGATTTGACACTGATCATTAATCCGTTGATGTCAACCAATTTCTCACTAAAAAATTACCGTCTACACTGACCAACTAGCCCCAATTTAAGTGCTTTCAACTCGACCTGATATTATGTTTCATTTTATGGGAAGAATTTTGAGAAGCTCATACAATAAAGTCGAACGATTCATGCCATAGAAAAAGTATAAATTGCGCAGAAATAAAAAAAAAAAAAAAAGGAGTAACCACTGACTCAAACATCGACAAATCTAAAATCTAAAACAAGACAAATAGTCTTAATTAGAATTATGTTTTCGGACTAGATTTCTCATAGGTTTAGCAAGATATATTTATTTTTCAAAGTGATCGACTTCCTTCATAATTCAGTGATGAATATATTGGTAAATCAATAAGTGCATAGCTTAATGAAGAAAACAGCTCTTATTTTATATAATAAAAATTTATTTTTCGATATAATTCCCTTCAATAAAGTAGACTTATGATGAAAAAAAGAATTCATTCAATTTGCATAATGAATATCAATAATTCAACAATCCCATTATTTATCAGTGCACTTAATTTAGTGATGAATATCTAGGTAAAACAATTATCCGTAGTCTAATGATAAAAAAATCTTATTTTACATTTAATTGAACTTAATCCCCTTCCTTTTCAATGCCCTTAATTCATTTGTGAATATATATATATATATATATATATATATATATATATATAAAGATAAATCCGTAGCCTAATAGTAAAAAGATATTTTATTTGAGAAATATTTATTTTTCAACTTAATTCCCTTCCTTTTCAATGCCCTTAATTCATTTGTGAATATATATATATATATATATATATATATATAAAGATAAATCCGTAGCCTAATAGTAAAAAGATATTTTATTTGAGAAATATTTATTTTTCAACTTAATCCCCTTCCTTTTCAATGCCCTTAATTCATTTGTGATATATATATATATATATATATATATATATATATATATATATATATATATAAAGATAAATCCGTAGCCTAATAGTAAAAAGATATTTTATTTGAGAAATATTTATTTTTCAATTTAATCCCCTTCCTTTTCAATGCCCTTAATTCATTTGTGAATATATATATATATAAAGATAAATCCGTAGCCTAATAGTAAAAAGATATTTTATTTGAGAAATATTTATTTTTCAACTTAATTCCCTTCCTTTTCAATGCCCTTAATTCATTTGTGAATATATATATATATATATATATAAAGATAAATCCGTAGCCTAATAGTAAAAAGATATTTTATTTGAGAAATATTTATTTTTCAACTTAATCCCCTTCCTTTTCAATGCCCTTAATTCATTTGTGAATATATATATATATATATATATATATATATATATATATATAAAGATAAATCCGTAGCCTAATAGTAAAAAGATATTTTATTTGAGAAATATTTATTTTTCAATTTAATCCCCTTCCTTTTCAATGCCCTTAATTCATTTGTGAATATATATATATATATATAAAAAGATAAATCCGTAGCCTAATAGTAAAAAGATATTTTATTTGAGAAATATTTATTTTTCAACATAATCCCCTATCATTATAATGGATACTGTGATCAATAATAATTTGGTGAAAAAGGCTATTTTAATTGAGAAATATGTATTTTTTTATCATAACGTTTTTCCTTGTCAATGCGCTTAATCCAGTGAGGAATATTGAAGCAAATCAATAAATCCGTAACCAAATGATGAAAAGAAGCATTCGAGGACAGTGGAAAAATCATTCAGGCTATCTTAATATCTTACCGAAAACACAGTACCGCATCATGAGGTATAGTATATTGTGGTAGTTAATCAACAATATCTCACCACCGTTTTTGTTGTTTTTTTAATTTTTTGTTTTTTGTTTTTCATTAGAATTTGAATGGAAAGAAAATATATTCTGACTGAATTTATTTAACAAATTCAATACATTTTAAAAATTCATTTTTAAAATACCATTTTAGGGGGTTGTCTTCAATCCGAAGCCTACATTTTAACTTGGAAATTTAGGTGTCGCCTTATATGGTCAGCCGCCTTGTACTTTAAAATATACGATATAATAAATTTTGAGATCAAAGCATAAAAAATGAGACGTTACATTCCATTATTAAGCGCGTGAAACTTTTAAAAAATAACCAAACACTAAGAACTGATTTTCTATAAACTCAAAATGTTTAAATAGAAATATTGCAGTGACATACCAACCGGGTTATATTAAATCATGCCTAAACTTGAAATATCAAAGGACCTGATTTTCTTGTGCGTTTGTTAATTATTTCATCCCAAGTAGTTATTTACTATGTGTTTTTAGGTCCTGTAAGTATTAAATTTAGAAAGCCGTCGTTCCTCGTAATGTGTTTTATCTCTTTCTCATTTTAAGTATAAATGTTCTACGTTGTAAATAGCAAAGTTTAAGAGATATTTAAATTCACCTTAACTTTTATATGCACGAATAAATTAGGAAAAATAAAAATCATGAGAAGGTAACAAAAATTTGTGAGTGTAGCCATAAAATTATAGTATGTATTCATGCGTTCCTCTTTACGAAATCAAACAAGTTTTTTTTATCATTTTACCCCAAAAAAGACGATGAAGTCACTAAGTTGCAAAAGGTTACTATATATGAAAAATATGAAAAAAAAAAAACTATTAAAGACTGAGAGTTTGAGTTGTGTTTAGCGGCAGATCAACCGCTGTGGGTTATTTAATACCCAAAAGGTGGGGCTTTAAGGTATTTTTTAATGTTTGGTCATATTGAGAAATTTGATTTAGTCAGATTTTTTATGGAATTTTCATTGATCTTAGAAAACTGAAGATGTCTTCTAGTTTTCTATCCAAAAATGTATTGCTGGTTACAATGTTTTTCCCCAAAAAATGTATTGTTGGTAATATTTTTTATTCAAAAATGTGTATGTTTCTCCAAAAGTCTATTTTTTAATTTTTATGCTTTCATAGTGTTTTGACCCCATGTTGGGGGTTAACTATTTTCCTATAGCTGGCACCCTAACAGGTGATACCACTCCAGGTCTGGGTAGATCTGGGAACAACAGCAATTAAGAGGTGGTTCCATGCTCCTCACAACCTCCGAATCAGAGGCCTTGCTGTCGGATGCAGTTTACCGTCATACTCAGGACCTTAAGGTGAGAGAACAATAGTTACAGGAATTAAAGGGAAAGAAGATAATAATTGACATTGCATTGAACTGTTTGAAGATCAAAGTTGACTGGAAGGTAAGAAACCGGAAAAGAGTCCTAAGTGTAAGAGAAGTTACAGTTAGCATAAAATTTACAGTTATATTTAACCATTTGAACTTTAATATGATGAGGCCTTGCCGCCAATATAGTCAGTCAGTTAAGTGCCATACGTGATGCACGCTTTTGGCAATCATGTCTCTTTCAAGACATGACTGACTGGGCAAAAGATTATCCCGCAGTAGAATGCCATTGCTTTCTGCGGTAGACCGATTGCCAGCCAAGACTATAGAACCCAATATATCCTATTATTTAACCCATAACTGGAAAGAAGAGACGGATTAATACCTTTCCGAAGAGAATATTGTGTAAGTGAATGCGTACTGAGCTTAAATTCAATTCATTGAAATTGAATTCAATTTATTAAAATTGAATTTAACTATAATTGAAATTAAATTCAAGTCATTGAAATTGAATTCAGCTATAGTACTAATCCAATATAGTACTGAGCTTAAATACGAAAAGAAAAAAAAACGAGGTACCAAAGGCGACAGCTCATGAGAAAAATTACCATTGTAAATATTTATACAAAATGCAGAGGGAAGATACATTGCGACAGTAACCGAAGCCAAAGTCATGACCAATAACATTGCAGATTCTTCTTTGGATTTTATCAAGAATCTCAAAACATATAGCAGATACACCAAATAAAAGAAAAGACAAATAAAAAAAATATATGTTTACTCCAAAACGCTATTAATGAACTTTAATTTTAATACTTTAATAACAAAAATGATCACATGTAGTGAATTATTATTATTATCACAATACTACCAATTTAGTGGTCAATCCAACAGTCCAATAGACATGGTAGGATTTCAACCAACTATACGAGTGACCATCTCATATTTCACTTCTCACAACCAATAAACTAGCTGGGATTTTGTTAGTAACGAACTTGTACTTCGATACTAAAACGCATCAACCCTAAACCAATCAAGAAGACAGAATAGTGACCAACTGAAAAACTGACCACTAAGTTCCTCGATAAGGGATTTGACCAATTTAACTGACCAATAGCCTTGCTTAGATTTTGGTCAACAAAATAGCTGACCAGTTTGTAGGAAGTGTGGAAGAGGACTTCAATGCCATGTTACTAACCAAGTCTGCTTGGAAGACTAACCAATAAACTATCGAATTCATTGACCAACGAAAGACGTTGAACTTTGAAACTACTGACCAATGCCTCACTAATTGACCAACCACATAATACAATAGCATAGTAACGATAAAGAATTAAACAATATCGAGAGTATGAAAATCCAAGGAACGTACAAACAAGAACATTTAACCAACCATACCACCGGCAAACCTAAAGATGCCATGACCCACTAACAAGCTGACCAATCCAGGGCATTGACCAACGGTCGCCAGGAAGGCTGAGTCATTTCGCTACGAAATGGAACAAAGGACTGACTAAAGTAAAGTAGGACTGAGTCATACAAGGGGGCTTTTAGTTCCTTACTTCTTGGCAATGCATATTTCCCCAGCGGCTGGGAAGAACGTGGTCGGAGATTGAGGGAAAGAAAAAAAAGAGGAAGTATGAAAAAGAAGAGTTAGAGCGATGGAGGTTTAGTTAAAGGTTTTGAGTTTGTGGTGGTGATGATAAGGAAAATGAAGAGAATTTTGCAGGTAGAGGTGTGGACGAAGTTGGCGGAGGAAAATGCGAAAGAGGGGGGAAAAGTTTGAAAAGAAAAAGATCATAAAAATGACCATTGCAAGAAACTATTATGATGACAGAGACAAATGTAAGGAATGCGAACAAGATACGCTTGTGCGGGTATTGCACTTGCGATTAGTAAAAATGTAGGAAGGAAGGAAGGAAGGAAGGAAGGAAGGAAGGAAGGAAGGAAGGAAGGAAGGAAGACGAAACAAAAAAGAAAATAAGGGATGAAGGAAGGAAAGCTAATAAGTAAAATAGGAAGAAACAAAATGAATAAATTAATAAGGGAAGAAAAGAATAAAGCAAGGAAGAATCAATAAAAGAAAGAAAGAAAGAAAGAAAGAATAGATGGATGGGAGGAAGGAAGGAAGGAAAGAAGGAAGGAAGGAAGGAAGGAAGGAAGGAAGGAAGGAAGGAAGGTAATAATAAAGGCAGGAAGATAGATAACAAGAAAGAAAGAAAGAAAAAAGAAAGACAAAAAAGAAACAAAGGAAGAAAACAGAAAGAAAGAAAACAAAAAAGAAAAAAGGGATGAAGGAAGGAAAGCTAATAAGTAAAATAGGAAGAAATATCAAAGTTAGAGAGAAAGGAAAGAAAAAAGGAATAAAGTAATCAAAATCCGAAAGAAAGCAAAAATCAATAAAGGGAGGAAGAAAGAAAACAAAAATAAAGGAAGAAAGCAAGAATGAAGGAAGGAATGAATGAGTGGATGAACGAACCAACGAATAATGATGGAAATAATAAAGAAAGAGCGGTAAGAAAGAAGGACAAATTAATATAAGTAAAAAAAAAAAAGGAAAAATGCTAGGATAAAAGAAAAAAAGAAAAAAGGAAGAAAGGAAGGAAGGAAGGAAACAAGAAAGAAGAAAGTAAGCAGACAGTAAGAAACCTGGAAATTATAAAGAAAGAAAGAAAGAAAGAAAGAAAGAAAGAGAATGACAGTAAATGATGCAAAGATGAAACTGAAAAGAAAAATCAATGTTTAAGGAAGAGATTTAAAGTAGGAAGAATCAGAATATAGAGAAGGAATTGATGAGATAGAAAATAAAACGTTTAAGTGATGAAAATAAAAATTATGAGAGAGCAGAAGAGTGGTTCTTACCGTAGATCTTATTAGGCACAATAAGAGATTAACAATAAAAACAAGTAATAAAAAAGAACAATTATAACAAGAGACTGCAATAAATGTTATGTGACAAATAGAAGATTCTTTTAACTGTAGATCTTATTAGGCCTAATAAAAGATTAACAACAAAACTAATACTAAATCAGAACAATTATAACAATAGAATGACGATAAAGTTAAGTGACGGATTGAACATTCTTCCTTACCGTTCTTTCATTAGGTACAGGAAGCCATTGATAACAATCCCGAACAATAATATAAAATAACTAAAACAATAACACTAAAATAATGTGGGAGAAATTATTTTTTTACTAAATTTGATAACAGCAGGATTTTTCCTTTCCCATTTCTTTATAAATTCATTAAAATAAATGAACATTTCAGCTGGTTTTCGATAAATTCGAATTGCCAAAATATTTATTCTTGCAATTAAGAATTATTAATAAGCAAAGTTTAGAATTGTTTATTTGTTAAACCATAAGGTGTGACTTTTTTATCATTCCATCCTAAACAAGGCGATAGAGCCACTAAGACGCATGGTGCTACTAGGTGATAAATACGATTAAGCCGAAAGAACAATAGAAGCAGAATTAAAACACAGAAGATAATGATTGACATTGCATTTAAATTTTTGAATATCACCGTTGGCAAGCAAGACGCCGGAAGAGAGACCTATAAGCGAGAGAGGTGAGAAAAGAAACTGTTAGCAAAGAACTTACGGTTACGATGAGATGTAGTTGAGAGAGGACAAGAATTAAGAAGACAGAAAATAACGACTGATATTGCATTTAAATTTTTAGCGATCAAAGTTGACTGGGAAATGACAGGCAGGAAATGAGTTCCACAAGCGGGAAATGCGATAGAAGAAAGTGTTAACATAGAATGTTACATCTAGCAATTTTTCCTGTAAAATTTGAGATCTTACCGCCAATCTAATATTGCGTTTATAATTTCAGATACCATAGAGGAAAAATTATCAGAACAATTACCATGAAATTAATTATCGAAAATGCGCAGAGAAGCTACATTACGACAGTGACTGAAGCCAAGATGCACGTTCAGGATCAATAACATTGCAGATTCTTTGCTTAATTTCAACTAGATCTCTAAATATATATCAGTAACATCAAACCAGATATGGTAGCAATATTTTAATCAAGGACGAAAAGTTGACCATTAAATTACATTACGTCTGACCGGTGAAGTGAAAGAGACAAATGAAACAAAAGAGAACAGGCGGGGTACCTTCTTTTTGTGTCGTATACTTTCAGGCGATCATGGACCCCCATTTACCCTATCCCTTGACGTTCTTAACACTTTTCCTCTTGTTATTTCTCTCAAATTCTGTTCCCCCATCCACTTGCTAAGCCCATCAAGTAATTTCCACGTTGCTTTACCCTGACTCGTTTTCCTGTTAGTATTAGATTCTCCAATCCCTCCTTCCTCATTACGTGTCCCAGAAACTTCAGCTGTCTCTTCTTGATGTTAAGAATAAGTTTACTTTTCGTTTCCATTCTCTCCAAAACCTCTTCATTGCTCATATTTTTGCTCAGCATCCTTCTGTAGAACCACATTTCAGTTGCTTCATTTCTCTCCTTTATTTCTGTAATTTTCCGGCATTCGCTGCCATATAGGAGGACAAATGTCACATAACAATCCATTACTCTTTTATTTGTTTCTAAAGAAATCTTCCTGTCTCTCAATACTCTGATTAGTGGGCAGTGTATATAATAAGTAAAATACAGAAATAAAACCTAAATTTGTGAAAAAAAAAATAAAATAAAATTATAATATAAAGGGTATCCTGAATAAAATAAAATAAAGATATTGAGATATAATGACATCGAAATAAGCAAAGAGTCTAATCTCAGTTGACAAAGGCCAAAAGGATATGCACACAATACAGTCGTAAAACCGAGAGAGAGTGGGAGGGAGATAGAGAGAGCGAGAGAGAGAGAGAGAGAGAAGATATAAGTATGTGGATTAAATGAAGGGGTGAAAGATATAAAAAAGTAAAATTAGGAAGGGAAAGATAGGCGAGAAAGAAAGAAGAAATATATTAAATGGAGAATATAAAAGAATAAAAAAAAGAAGAGAAACGCAAGTGAGAAAGACGAAAATACAAACAGAATTAATAGAAAACCCAAAAGAAAAAAGAAAGTAATGTGAGAGAAAGAAAGAAAAAGAGATAAGCCTAGAATGTAAATAACAATTACCAAGTACATACGGATTGAACGAAAGAAACAAGGAGAAAAAAAACAAGCAAAAGAAAGAAAAAAAAAGAAAATTTAAATGAGAGAGAGAAAAAAAGAAAAACAACTAACCTGTAAGAAAGAAGAAAGAAAAGAAAAAATTGGAGATAGAAAGAGAATAAAAACAGAATTAAAAGAACACCGAAAAAAGAAAAAATGATAGAAATATAAAAAAACTAAAAACTCGAATAAAAATATACAAAATAGAAGTAGCCTGTTCTATCGTTTAACGTTACAATTATTCAGTAATATGTCTTTCACTAAAACAATACATTTTTACTTACTATTTATACTCGAGTTACCATAAAGCTACAAAATCTTTCAGAAGTCCTATTTCTTAGATAAATAAGAATTGTGGAGGAACTCGTAATAATATTTACTCCTGACTGTTTATATTAATATGGTAAATATTCAAAAGTGTAGTTAAAATAGACTGGCTATCATCTGTCACGTATTGAAAAATGATAGGAAAACATGAAATATAAACAAAATGAATTAAAAGATAAAAAAGGACAAGCGAAACGAAATAAAAATGAAAAAACAGCGTTAGCAAATGATGGGTGAAAGAGAGGGAAAAGCAACAAACTGAATTGAAAGAAATAAACGAATAACAAAGATAAGGGCAGAGTGAAAGAAAATAGAGAAAAATAAGAAAAATAAAATAAAAATATCATATCAAAAGAATAAGAAGAATAAAATAAAAGAAAGTAAAACAGGAACAAGTAGTTAAAATAATGAAAAATGCGACCAAAATTAGACTGCGAATGAAAAAAAAAGGAAAAGGAATGAAAAGTAAATGAAAATCAACAAGAAATTAAAACCGAAAGAAGATAGAGAACTAAGAGAAAGGACAAAAATAAAAAAAAATAAAAAAACAGATGGAAAAAGAAAGAAAGGAAAACACAAAAAGAAAAACCGTAAAAGTTAACGGAGAGAAAATATAAAGGCGACAAAAATTGAGTGCATAAAAAAATAAATAAAGAAGAAAACAGAAGGAAAAGCAAACGAAAAAGAAAGAAAGATGGTAAATAATGCAAAACTAAAGATAAATGGAATTTTTAAAAAAAGATAGAAACTAGAGGGAAAGAAAAGAAATGAAAGAACATAAAATTATTAAAAACGAAATTAAAAAAAAGCGAAACTAATTATCAAAAGAAAGAAATTAAATAAAATCTGAAAAAAATACTGAAAGAAAATACAGAAACAAAACTAGATAAAAACGTTTTAAAAATGTGTGGACAGAAGAATATTAAGCAGAGGGAAGTGAAATAATTTATTGGGGCGTAAAGCAAGTTCTTGTTGCTGATAACTCTGCCGTCCAAACTTGGTCTTTGGCTAAAGTTGGAGCCAGCGAGTTAATAATCATAAATTAATGAGCAGCCTGAAAACGAAAGTGAAAATGAAAGTGTAAGCGAAAGTTGACTGTTCACAGTGGGAGAGGGGCGGGATAAAATGCTTGATATTGAGGCCAAAGCTAAAGAATGCGGATCCAGTGTTGAAAAAATAGGATGTAAGTGGGTGACAGTGTTGAGGATGAAGTGTACGCATGGTTGAAGCGGTCACTAGGCCTCGTTCGCGACCAAACCAAGTTAATCTTTCATCTTTTTCGTTTTCACTATATGATGGACATTGTTGACAGGGGAAAATAGACGAAAGCGGGAGAAATAAAAAGCCTTAGAAAGTAGAAGAAAAGAGATATTGATATGTAAGGAATAGTAATAATAAAAACGACGTTAATGATTTGGCTTTGTGGCATGGGACGAACTAACCATTATTTAGAAAATATAGGATGTTTTTCCTGAAAATATGCCAAGAAAATAAAACAAATAAATAGATAAACAGAAAAAAAAAGAATTTGCTTAATATATTTTTTTTTTTTACTATTTTTATCGGCTCAAGGATTTTATGATATTTTCATAGCGTTTGGTATATTTGTTGCTAAATATTTTTAAGTTTTTTTTTTTACTTTTATTTTTAGTTGTTGACGATGTTTGCCATATCAGTTAATTTATTGTTTTATTTTTGATGTTGTGCGTTGTGATGCAGTAGATATCAGCTCGGAACGAGAAATCAGACAGTAAGGCTCGAATCCCAGTAGAATTCACTTAGGCGCAAATACCTAAGAGAGAAAGGTATTAATCCGTCACTTCTCCCTCCAACTATCAGTTAAATAGCAGGACAGATTTGGTTCTATACCCTCGGTTGGCAATCAGTCTACCGCAGAAAAACATGACAGCCTACTGCTGAAAAACCTTCTGTCCAGTCAGTCATGTCTCTTTCGAGACATGATCGTCCATTTGTCTATTATGTATAACACTTAACTGATTGACTGAAGTATTGATTCATTTTTCACTCCACATTCCATCTCTTAATCACTTGTCATTTTTCCTAATTTTATGAAAATCTAATGATGTGTTCCCAGAAAATAATTGCCCTATTAATATGCTGGATATTTTATATAGTGATTTCCTACGTGTAGCTTAGTTGTTTCAGAAGGTCGAGATTAGGGATCACTGAGATCACTACTCAATCGTAATCGATCTAGGGAGACAAATTTGCTATCCATTCCACGATGTTGAAGTGCACTGATTTTATAAGCTTAGCTTAAATGTGATATAAGTCCGAAAGTCTGTAGCATATGTGATACACGTTTGGGCAATTATGCTTCGAAAAAAGATATTACTGTACATAAGATTTTCCTGTTGTATGTTGCCATTACTTTATACCGTAGAATGATGAATGGTTGCTAACCAAGGCTGTAACACCGAAGCTGTCCTACTATTTAATCCATACTTGGAGGGAAAAGCGACGAATTAATACCTTTCCAAAGGGTAATTGTGCGTAAGTGAATGCAACGAACTCAACTGGAATTCGAACTTTGATTTCTCCTTCCGAGCCGATATCCACTTCAGCACAACGCACATCGAATCTAGTACTGCGCTTAAAGTCAAAAAGTCTATGTACCAAAGAGGAAAGCTTATCAGAATCATATCATGAAACTATATAACCAATAAAATTAAAATAGAGGACTAAAAAGATCTTGAATTCTATTTATTGGAGCAATTAGTAGAGTATCCTGATTTCAGATTTAGATATTAAGCGTATTTCATGAAAATGGCAGTCGTTTGGGTATATCTGCACGGAACGAACTCGTTTTTCTTCTAACTACGCAGATATAGGTTGTCATCCTCCAGCAAATAAACCTTTAGAATCCTATAAATATATATGAGTTGACTAATAGTGTGAGATGAAATGTATGTCTTCGCTGCTTCGGCATTTTTTTTCCATTTTCGTATTTTTCTTGCATTAACCAATCACAACTTGTCTTTATCCACTCAAAGATAATACCGCTATCAACATTTTTTTCTTTAAGCCATGTAATAAGTAAATTTGCACCGAGAAAAAAATAAATAAAAAGATAAATAAAATAAACAGATAAAAAATGTAAATGGCCAGGAAGCGAAGTGGACAGAGAGACGGACAGGCTGGCAAATGGCCGGAAAAATAAGACTTTTGAAGTGTTATGACGGAAACGATAAGCAATATATATATATATATATATATATATATATATATATATATATATATATATATATATATATATAAGATAAATATATTTTTAAAAATTGTATTATTTTTTTTAGTTTTGCATGTTTTCGCGAATGTTTAGCGGCGTCGTCAGATAGTATAATTTTATTTTAAAATAACAATATTTACATTGGCAAGACAAAACATGATTCACGATCAGCGGTCAAATACTTGATCTTGACTTTAAATCTATCGTTATAGAAATTAGATTTCACCTCATTTCTTCACGCTTTACCTCATTTCTATGCGTTTTTTTTTCTCCTGGGTTTTTGAGTGATTTCGACAACTTTTAATTTGTTTCTTCATGTTTTAACTCATTTCTACAAGCTTTTTATATATTTCTACGCTTTTTAGCTCATTTCTTCACGTTTTAACTCATTTCTACAAGCTTTTTATATATTTCTACGCTTTTTGGCTCATTTCTTCACGTTTTAACTCATTTCTACAAGCTTTTTATATATTTCTACGCTTTTTGGCTCATTTCTTCACGTTTTAACTCATTTCTACAAGCTTTTTATATATTTCTACGCTTTTTGGCTCATTTCTTCACGTTTTAACTCATTTCTACAAGGCTTTTTAACTATATTTCTACGCTTTTTAGCTCATTTCTTCACGTTTTAACTCATTTCTACAAGCTTTTTATATATTTCTACGCTTTTTAGCTCATTTCTTCACGTTTTAACTCATTTCTACAAGCTTTTTATATATTTCTACGCTTTTTAGCTCATTTCTTCACGTTTTAACTCATTTCTACAAGCTTTTTATATATTTCTACGCTTTTTAGCTCATTTCTGCACGTTTTTAACTCTTTTCTCGACGTTTAATAATTCATTTTTAAGCGATTTTAACTTATTTCTGCACGTATTAATCACTTTTGCACGTTGTCAACTTATTTCTAGATGTATATTAAGTAATTTCTACACGTTTTTAGCTCATTTCTTCATGTTTTTAACCGATTTCTAGATGTTTTAACTCATTCATAACCGTTCTTTACAAATTGGTACCCGTTTTTTTATCTCATTTCTACATATTTTGAACCACTTTCTGTGCATTATATCTCATTTCTTCACGTTTTTGAACGTATTCTCAATACTTTGCCGTAAGAGAATACAAACATGTTTCAAAAACACCAATATCTACATTAGCGAGACACAAATTTATATGCTATAAGCAGTTAAATTCTTGATCTTGATATGAAAGCTTGAAATTAGATTTTAACTCATTTCTTCATGTTTTTAAGCCATTTCTTCATTTTTTAACTTATCTCAGCACATTTCTAACTCATTTCTTCCCGTTTTAGCGCTTTTCTAACTGATTATTTTTACACGTTATTTTTTATTAATTTCTGTGCGCATTTTAGTTAATTTCTTCACGTTTTAGGTCGTTTCTTCACATTTTAATCTTCCTCAAGACATTTATTAAGTCATTTCTACCCGGTTTTTATCTCATTTCTATGCGTTTTAAATCTTATGTCTGCACCATTTTAATACATTTGAATACGTTTCTTAACTCATTTCTACATGTTTGTAACACATTTCTCTTCGTTTTTAACTCATTTCTCCATGTTTTACCTAATTTCTGTACGTTTGTAACATATTTCAATGCGTTTTTACCCAATTTCTATACGATGTGCGATGTGATACATTGGATATCGATTCGGAACGACAAATTGGGGTGCTGAGTTCTAATTCCAGTTCAATTGGTTGCATTTACTTACGCACAAATTCCCCCCAGTTATGGATTAATTAATAAGACAGATTCGGCTCTATAGCCTTGGCTGGCAACCAGTCTACCGCAGTAAGCAATGGCAACCTACTGCGGGATAATCTTCCGCCTAATCAGTCATGTCTCTCTCTAAACATTTATGGCACTTAACTGACTACACGTTTTGAATACATTTCCAGACTTATTTGACTGATTAATTTATTTCTCTGCGTTTTTAGCTCATTTTTTCAAATTTTTAAAACTTATTTCTGTGCGTTTTTAAAATAATTTCCTCAAGTTTTTACTCTATATTTTATTCTATGTAAACCGTAAAGAACTTAGATTATAGCACTTTCAACATTCAACATTTATTTTATTAAAATTGCATTTCTCAACTCACAATCGTGAACAGAATGGTTCCGATTGCATGCTAGTATGTTGGGTGCCTTGTGTAACTTTAAGTCTTTTTTATTTTTGAATGTTTGTCTTTTTACTTTTTCTCTTCCCCTCGTCTAATTTCACTTTATTGTATTTTCTTCCTTCTCACTGTCTCTGCTTACATCTTTCCCACTTTTCTTTCGCTTCTTTATTATCTCTCTCTCTTTCTCTCTCTCTCTCTCTCTCTCTCTCCTAACTTCTTTCCATTCTTCGTTGTTTCTCTCTTTTGTTTCTTCTCATTCTCTAATGTTCTCACTTTTTCCCCTCTTTTTTTCACGCCCAAAATCTCCATCTGTCTTCTTTATTTTTACAGTAAGCACCGTCTGCTCATGCACCTTTCTATTCTGATTTTTCTTTCTCTTAAATCCTTTTCTCTTCTTTCTTTTCTCTCCATCGCTTTTTATCCCTTCTGATTTCTAGTCTTTCATCTTTCCCTCTCTCTATTATTTCACTCTCCCACTTTTCTCGCTCCTTTTTCTCTTTGTTGTTCTTGTCTTCCCCTCTTAATTGCATGTGTCTCTACTTTAGTCTCCTCTTCTTTCAAACTTTACTTCTTTCTTTTATTTTTCACACTTTTTCTCTTTTCTTCTTTCTTTTCTCTGTTCTTACTTTTCGCGTTTTCTCTTTTTCTCTTCATCCTTCTCATTCTCACCATCATTTATCTTTCTTTCTCTCTTTTCCTTCACCAGTTTCATTTTTATATTTTCTTTTACTATTTTGTTTTAATCTTATATTCTTACTATTATTTTTTCTCTCTCTCTTTCTCTTTCCTTTCTCTTCTAGTTGTCATATATTTCTTACTATTATTTTTTCTCTCTCTCTTTCTCTTTCCTTTCTCTTCTAGTTGTTTCTATTCTTCTTTTTCTTTATATATTTGATTTATTCTCAGTCTCACTCTTTTTTCTCTTTTTTTCACACCAGACTCCTTCTTGTCTTTTCTTTTTTCTTTCTTTTTCTTTTTCTCTTTACATTTTTTTATTCCTCTTATTTTTTCTTATTCCATTTTTCTTCTCACTTCTCTCTTTCCATTTCCCTTTCTCTATTCTAGCTTCTTTCCATTATACATTATTTCTCTCTCACTCTCTCTCTCTCTCTCTCTCTCTCTCTCTCTCTCTCTCTCTCTCTCTGTTGGCTTTCTTCTCACTCTCACTCTTTTATTTTCTTTCTTTCGCCAATTTTCTGTCCCTTTATTCTAATTTCTCCCTTTCTCTGTTTTTTCTTCTTTATCTTTTCTTCTTTTTTCACTGCCCTCTGTTCACTTTTTCCTTCATTCTTCTTCTTCTCTCACTCTCTTTCTTTCTTTCTCTCTATCACTCTCTCGCTCTCTCTCTCTCTCTATATATATATTTTCAAAAATATCATCTGAAGATGAAGCAGTCCACATATAGGGCTAGCTTCGAAACCCAAAAATGTTTGTGTAGTGATACTATGAATTTAGAAACCACTGTAACAACTATTACAGTATAACGCTCTACATTTGTATCGAGCACTCTTTATAAAAGTAAATGCATGAACAAAAGGTTAAAAAACCTACGAGTTCTACAACTTAGTTACATATATATATATATATATATATATATATATATATATATATATATATATATATATATATGATCAGTGCTAGTTATTTGTTTTCTTACAAATTCTGTCTGGTTAGGATTTTTTTTATTAATTTCTTGTTTCGTCCACTTTAAACATGCTAGTCAGATCCGGCCCCCAACACAACTAAAGTATCCGCCCAGACTAATCGTAGAAGTCAATTGCAAAGGCACAAACAATAAATAAATAAAAATGTTATTCCCACGCGTTTTTTTTTCTTTTTGCATCCACACATCACTGTCCAACCCACGCTTTTGCTACCTTTCATTGTCCAAATATTTTCTTTCATTCTGTTAGTATTATTACTACTAAACCTCACTAACGAATATAACCAACCCCAGCCCTCAACAAAAGCCACGTTTTCCACCATTTTATGTCTCCCTTTATATTTATTTTCTTCTCCTTCAGAAAAATTCTTTCCTTCTTCAGTTCTTTCATTCTCCACTTCTTCATTAAAACCCTAAACTTCTCCTTCATACTGTCGCCTACCCCTCTGACTTGCTCACTAAAGTCACCGACACAGCACTATTTCATTTAAGATCCAATCGCCTATCTTGACCACACTAAAGCCATTCAGAACCTCGAAAACCCTGCCCATTCCACAACTTCAAAGTTCTATCGACCATCTCCCGTATGCGTGATGCTGACCACCTCCTTATCGATCTGAATTTCTTAATCATTCTTGTGTCCGTATCAACGGCCCCCGCAACACCATTGTCCCATCAACACCAAATTTCTCAAACCACTACTATGACCTCCACTCAACTGCTTCTCTCTTTCTTTCTTTTTTATTCTCCAACTTTTCCAGTCCACACCCTTTATCCCCAACCCACAACCCGCCTCACTCATGACATTCTTCTCTCTCCATTATATGTCACCTTTCTACATCCTTTATACTGCAATTTCTACCACTTTCCATCCAACACCAACACCTTACTTACCAGTAAAATCGTATCAGTATTAATACTACTAATAATATTATCTTCCTCTTCCTTTTCCTCGTAGACCAACCTCAACTCCAATCAGTCTTCATTCACTGTCTTGACCCATCACCTTCGCAAGTACCACCCCTACCGTTTCACTGTTCTATCTACCACCGTCACCAACCACATCACTGACCACGATGACTACCATAACACGGTTGTTATTGCATTCACTATGGAAGACAAAACTACTACCACCTATTCTCATTCTGTTCTTTTGCCTCCTCGTTGTCATCATATGTCGTTCACTTCTTTTTTTTTTCTAAATGGAATTTTTATCATTCCATCTAGCTTCTTCGTTTTTTTTTTTTCGCAGTCACTTCAGCCCACAGGCCAGTCACCTCACCACCAAACTAGGCACCTCACACCCACAGTTACTACCAACAAAAAAGTGTTATTTAGAACTATGAAGGGATTCGTCTTATTATCGCTTCCATGCTTGGACACTCACGTCAAGCGATCGAACGAGTAATACCCCCCTCCACGTATTCGCAAATACTCAGCGAAGAAAACTAAAAAAAAACAAACTAAGTGCAAATATTATGCATAGAAACATATATTTACCTACACATGCCAATATGAAAGTATTAAATGGACGCCCATAATCGTAAACTCAATTCAGGCCTCAAGTGCAACTCGTACATACGATTCATTGCTAAAGATGTATTTAAAACGATCGGTTACTAGTAACATTCCAGTAAGTACCTGACTCCTCATACAATTCTCTAATTTTACAAGAGACAAATCAGGACAGAAATGGACTCAGCCAGTTAAGGTCCACATGTTTTGACTTTGTTTAATGGCAAACCTCTGAGGGTTATTTAATGCCAAAGATGTGGGAGTTTAGGGTATTGTATTTAATGTTTGGTTATAGTGAGAAGATTGACTTAGTCAAATTTTGATATTTTTTTTTTGTTTTTAACTTTAGAAAAAAGATGTCTTCTGATTTTGTATTAAAAAATGTATTGCTGGTAATAGTTTTTTTCTTCAAAAATGTATTGTTGATAATATTTTTTCTTCAAAAATCTTTATTTTTCTATCAGTCAGTTGAGTTTCATACGTGATACACGCTTTGGGCGATCATGCCTCGAAAGAAACATGACTGACTGAGCAGAAGATTTTCCCGTAGTAGGTTGTCATTGCTTTCTGCGATAGTCTGGTTGCCAGTCAAGGCTATAGAACCTAATCTGTCCTATTATTTAACCCATATCTAAAGGGAAGAGACGGATTTATACTTTTCCCAATGGTATGTTGTGGGTAAGTGAATGCAATAAAATTCTTTAATGTTCAGTTACAGTGAAAAGTTGATTTAGTCAGATTTTAATGAAAAAGTTGTTTCTATTTAATTTTTTTTATTTTAGAAAACTGAAGATGTCTTCTAGTTTTGTATTCAAAAGTGTATTGCTGGTAATAACTTTCTTCTTTTAAAAATGTATTATGGCAATTTTTTTTCTTTGAAAAATCTATATTTTTTTTTACGAAAGTCTATTTTTATACTTTCATAGTATTTTGACCCCAGTTTGGGGGTTAAATATTTACCGATACCGGGACCCTAACAGGTGTTACCACTCCGAGTCAGGGTGAACCTGGTAACGACAGCAATTAAGAGGTGGTTCCATGTTCTTCACAACTTTTCAATCAGATGTCTTGCTGCCGGTTGCAGCAATATATTTGACAATGCATTTAAAATTTGATCAAAGTTCATAGGAAAGCCGAAAACTGGAAAAGATTTCAACACGCGAGAAAAGAAACTGTTGGCATAAAACATACAATTATTACTAGCTATTTCAACAGTAAAATGACCAGAACTTGCCTCTTCTCTAACAAGTTAAGTGCCATAGTGATACACGCTTGGGCGATCATGGCTCGAAAGAGACATGACTGACTAAGCAAAAGATTTTTCTGTCGTAGGTTGCTATAGCTTTCTGCCGTAAAGTGGTTGCCAACCAAGGCTATAGAACCTAATCTGTTCTGCTACATAACCCATAGCTGGAAGGTGAAATGACGGATTAATAATTTTCCCAGAGGTATTTAGGCGTAAGAGAATTCAACTGGAATTCGAACTCGGCTCTCTGATTTCTCGTTCCGAGCCGATACCCACGGCACCAGAACATGGAGTACTGCTTTATATTTGGGCAGGAGCTACCGAGTTCGCACTTTCGAGGATCTACATAACTGAAAAGCGTCTCCGCGTCCTTGTGTGTGATAAATTATTTTTCACGCTACAACCCTTCTCACGGACGAAACGTTGGAAACCTCTCACGTCACTAGCGCTTTTTGCATGGAAAGTTCTCAGATGAACTACAATACTTAGCTTCACCAGCTTTAACCTTTACGGATAGGAACAACTATGATTCGCACATTGTGGCGAACCACCTTTAATTTTCTTCGTATTTCACTGGTGAGGATTTCTAATCGAGCAGTTTCTTCCAGCGAACCACTACTCTGTGGAACCGTTACCTACGATGGTGTTTTCCTGATCCCTAAAATTTTAACCTAAGGTTAACTGTTATCTTGATCACCTATCCACTTAAGCTTTTCCGGTTAATCTGTAACACTCTACTTTGAGAGATCCAGGGCTTTGTAGAATGAATCTCATTATAAAAAAAATTAGATCTGTTACGACAATCGTTAAAAGTGGGAGAATGTATATTTATAAAGTCGGTAGTTAAAACTTAATAATGTTTTTTTTTGTTTTTTTTTTTCAATTGGAGTGGATAGATCTATCTATCGCCCGGTTCACACTCCACCCATGTCTATTGAACAGGTTAAGAGGCTCATCCCTTGTTCTCTGTTTAGGATGTGTTTTCTGGCTTTCTCTTTTAGAATCTTCTCACTTAGGTTTTTTGGGGGTGTTTTTTTCAATTGGAGTAGATAGATATATCTACCTATCGCCCGGTTCACACTCCAACCATGTCTATTGAACAGGTTAAGAGGCTCATCCCTTGTTCCCTGTTTAGGATGTGGTTTCTGGCTTTCTCTTTTCCAATCTTCTTACTTTGTTTTTTTGTTTTCTTTTTTTTTCTCAATTGAAGTAGATAGATCTATCTATCGCCCGGTTCACACTCCACCCATGTCTATTGATCAGGTTAAGAGGCTCATCCCTTGTTCCCTGTTTAGGATGTGGTTTCCGGCTTTCTCTTTTCCAAGCTTCTCACTTTTTTTTTTAATTGAATTAGATAGATCTATCTATCGCCCGGTTCACACTCCACCCATGACTATTGAACAGGTTAAGAGGCTCATCCCTTGTTCCCTGTTTAGGATGTGGTGTCCGGCTTTTTCTTTTCCAATCTTATCACTTTGTTTTTTTGTTTTATTTTTTTCAGTTGGAGTAGATAGATCTATCTATCGCCCGGTTCACACTCCACCCATGTCTATTGATCAGGTTAAGAGGCTCTTCTCTTGTTCCCTGTTTAGGATATGGTTTCCACCTTTCTCTTTTCCGATCTTTTCACTCTTACGTAGCCCCCTGCACATCAGTGGCGTTACCGCCTTGCTCCGAGTGATACGATCAAAAATAAAAAAATAAAGAAATTTTGTTCCTGAGCGATGTTCGAACACTGACAAAGTCTGTGAGAAGAATGAGGAACGATCTGGGCAAGGAAGCAGACTTATATTTATCAAGGTTATCTTAAGAAAACATTTTTTATTTCTGTTTTCTCCATCACTAAAAAAAGAAAGAAATGTATATTTTGGCATATACAGGATGTAACATAAATACAGTGCTGATAGCAGATACAGAAAGAAAACTACAACTAAACAATAGTTAAAGAAAGTGGAAAGAAATGACTACATATAAACTACAAGAAAACTGAATGCATGTAAATCAATAAAAAGAGGAGCCAAGAAATACTAGTTACTAGTCGGAGATACTAAAATTAACAAACTAAACAGTTGCAGAAATTTAAATTCCTGTGAAGTGTTCTAACAGAAGACAGAAAGTGCGATACGGAGATCCGAAGGTGTATTGGCATAGCCAAAGTTGCATTCCAGAAGCTGAGTATAGTATTAACAGACAGGAATATTTCGCAGGAAACAAAGACGAGAGTACTGGATAGTTATGGAATCTCTTTTCTTCGATATGGCAGTGAATGGCAGTGAATGCTAGACAATCTCATCAAAATAAGGAAACACTGAAGCAACCGAAATGTGGTTCAACAGAAGAATGATGAGGATACCATGGGCGGAACACGTGAGCGACAACGAGGCTTTGGAGAAGGTGGACACGAGAAAAAACTGATACTTAACATCAGAAAGAAACAGCTGAAAATGTTAGGACGTGTAATGAGGAAGGAGGGCTTGGAGAACCTGATGTTCACAAGACAGATAGAGTAGAAGAGAGACAAGGGAAAACAACGCATGACATACTTGAATGACTTGAGCATATGGATAATGGAACTGGGATTGAGTGGGAGAAGGGGAGAAGGAATATTAAGAGAGACAAGGGAGAGGGAGGTGTGGAAGGTCATGATGGTCTACGTCCTGAAAGAACATGGCACATAGAAGAAGAAGAAGAAGAAGAAGAAGAAGATAAATACTTTTACAAAATTGATGGGTAATGTTCCTTACACAAAACAAGGACAAAATCCATATAAAAATATGTCTACAAATTCTTTTTTTATTATTTATTAAGTTTAAAGAAGGTTTACAGTAGATGGTGCTGTGTTGTATAGAGACTAGGTCATATTTGTCACTTTTGTAGGTTTGTAGCCAGTCTGTGAAGTAGTCACAATGGTAGAATTACATGGAAAATGAGCGTATGAAAAGTAAAATTCTTAAGATTATATTATACCTAGAAAAGAACAGGACAAGATATTCTAGTGAAATAAAAAATAAGAAATTTCTTACTTGCATTCAAATTTTATTTTTAGCTACAATAATTTAAGTAAGAAATATTTTATTTTTCTACTTCACTAGAATATCTTCTGTTCTTTTCTAGGTTTAATAAAATCTTAAAAATATTACTTTTCATGAGTGCATTTTTCCATGTAATCCATGATTTTACAGGCATTGTTATTAATTTAATATAAATTTAAAGCTGAGAACTGCATTCAAAAACATTCAAAAGAAAATATTTATATGTAATTGACTAAAAGGAAAATAAAAAATTGATTATTTATCACGAGCAGTATATCCCGGCGTTGCTCGGGTATAATGAAAGCTTTAAAACTAATCCATGGTCCTGGAGCGCAGACTCTTTAGACGTTGGCACGAAAGACTAAAAACCAATAGTTGTTTCCAGTTAAAGCGAAACCATACACTGAAAGAGAAATGCATGGATGTAAGTCAAATTTTGATTTCCTAGTATCGATATCAAATAAGTTTTTTCGTCGTAAAGTGAAGTTTAAAGGCTAAAGGCTCTGAGTAAATGGTATCATGGCTGAGACTAAGAACTACAATTATACCTACTTAGAACTAAACCCGAAGCAAAAACTAAAATAAAGGGGCTGAAAAGAATACAGACATACAGGCAGATAAACAGACACACACATCTTGCCTTTTATATATATATATATATATATATATATATATATATATATATATATATATATATTATCGATTTTCTGCAAGAACTTCAACCTTGCAACTTCTGAATATCGTTTCTTTTGTCTTTATTTTCGATATTAATCTGAGGTACCTCGACACAAAACTAGCTAAGAACACTCGCAGACGCGTATAGTACAACTGTGTAAATTTTCAAGAAAATCGGTTCAGCTGTTTCGGAGTCTCTAAGTAATGGTCACACACGCATACGGACACAGACACACACACATAGACAATGTTCCCTTTATAAATAAGTTTAGATCAAGTCTGATATTCAATTCTGATAAAATGGTACGTGATAAGCAAGGTCTGATTGACAAAAATGATTAAAGATATCATTAGAATTTAAATATTGAAAACCGCATGCAAAAATATTAAACAGAAAAAAGTTATAAAGAATAAGATTTATTATTAGAAGCGTTAGTCACTTACTTATGTAGTTATTGAGTTAGTCTCCTTTTTGGACTTCACATATTTTGTTGTAAATTTTTTCTACTGAACCAAAATTCATTTTTTCTTTTTTCAAAATGTAGCTAAGGAGTCGTCTTATCTAAATCTCTAAGCTGTTTGAAATTTGATTGGAAACTGAAATAATCGTTAAGCTTGAAAGCTTCCTAGATTATGAATATATTCAATCACTTCCGTGGTTAAATGATATTCATATTGTGAGCAGGCAGATATGATTTTTACACACAGCTGTGCAAACGGTATCGAAAGCGAGGCTGCACGGCTTTATCAGAATGCGTTTCCAAACCTAAGGCAGCCGAGTTTTCCTAAATTTGTTTTTGTTTATCGTCGCTTTTCTGATAAAGGACCTGTGGCATCACAAACTATGGATCTAGGAAGACCGAAGTCTGCTCGTCCGCCTGACCACGAGGAGCACATTCTAAATAGCCTTTCGGACATATGTTTATATGGATATTTTACCTTGTTTTGATGTATGGAATAGGCCACAATGTTTTTGAAGATTATTTTTGATACACTCTTTATATGGACGAAAGCAGTTCAAAGTTACTGGAACTGGTTCTATAAAGAGAAATGTACAACATATAGCAAATCGGTATTTAATCTCTTTCGAAGTAAGGCTTGTGTGTGACGATAATAGAATCCTACAGCAAGGCCGCTGATCGGGTGATTGAAGGTGTTGAGGACCAGGGAATCCCCACTTAATTGTTGTTGTACCTAGATTGCCTCTGACCCGAGCTGGTAGGACCTATTAAGGTCCCAGTTATCGGTAAATAATGAACCCTCAAACAAAAACAAAAGATTATAAGAATATATTTTTGTAGTAAAACTACTAGCAATACATTTTTATTTTAAAAAATTACCAACAGTAACTATTTATGCAAAAGTACATCAATTAACATGAATAAACACTTTTTAGAATAACATGTATCATATTTTTATTACGTCAAATCTGTAAAGAAAATTATTTCAGCATTTAATGACTTATAATATATTGATATGCCGTTAAACCATCAAATCAAATCAATCTTTCAGAGTAGACCCAATCGAAAGACACATATTGTCTCGTTCTACTAATAGAAGTATTTCAGAAATTCTTTTTTCGTGTTCTCTTTGATTGCCTCGACGTCTTCAAATGTTGTTCATTGCAAGAAGGATTTGGTTTTTGAAGGGAAAATAGTGACAAGGGGTGAATTTTGGGAAATATGACGGTTGTCGAAGTTAGAGAATGTTGTACTTGCTTAACAAGCCATGGTCACTGAAAGTAACTTCGGTGTGTGACGAAACGTCTACACTTTACACAAATCAATATGCAGAGGGATATTACAAATTATATCAAACATAAAGAAACGGTGAAAATTATAAAAAAAAACAATAATGAGATGAAAAAGATAGATAGATAGATAGATAGATAGATAGATAGATAGATAGATAGATAGATAGATAGAAATAGACAGCTAGCTAGCTAGCTAGCTAGTTAGAAAGAAAGGAAGAACCGGAGATAGCCGGAATCTTGGTTGTAATTAATCATGGTCATAAGTCGATGATGACCTGTATTGGTTAAAACACCATAACGTATACATTCTTCTTCTTCTTCTATGTGCCCTGTCCCTTCTGGACGTAGGCAATCATGGTTCTCCATGTCTCCCTATCGCTTGTGGCTCCCAGTATGCTTGCTCCTGTTACTCCTGGCAACCCCCATTCCGTCGTCCACCTGATCAGACCCTGCAGATATGTTATCCGCTGCCTTCCTCTGTCTCTCTTTCCTTCTATCCGGTCAGTCAGTATCAGGTTCTCCAGGCCTTCCTTCCTCAATGCGTGTCCCAGGAACTTCAGTGGTCTCTTCCTGATGCTCAGTATTAATTTCCTTTTCGTTGCTATTCTTTCCAACACCTTATCGTTGCTTGCATGCTCAGTCCAAAATATCCGCAGCATCCTTCTGTAGAACCACATTTCCGCTGCTTCCAGTTTTCAATTGCTTCAAGGTTTTCCTTCATGATATTGTCCAGCATTCACTGCCGTATTGAAGAACTGACATCACGTAGCAATCCAGCAATCTTTCCTTTGTTACTAGTGAAATTTTACTGTGCTAGTACTTTACTCAGCTTCTGGAACGCATCCTTTGCCATGCCAATTCGCCTTCGTATCTCTGTGTCGCACTTTCCATCTCCTGTTAGTACACTTCCTAGGTATTTAAATTTTTGTACTTGCTTGATTCTGGTTTCCCCCACCTGTATTTGGCATTTTGGGTTGTATCTTTTGCTGATGACCATGCATTCAGTTTTCTTGAAGTTTATTTGTGGTCCTTTTTTGTCACTCTCCACCGCTACAATAACAAATCCTGGCGTGTCATCTAGGGTCCTCAAAATATTCTCGCTGTACAGGTTGAACAGATCCGGTGAAAAGACACATCTCTGTCTTACGCCTCTTTCTATCTTTGTAAATCTACTGATATCGTTACCTGTCCGTGTGCATGCCGTTTGTTGCCAGTAGATATTCTTGATTACTCTTATGTCTTTGCCGAAAATGTCGAGGTTGCCGAGCATCTTCATCAATTCTTTGAGTCGTATCTTGTCGAATTCCTTTGCATAGTCAATGAAACATAGGTACAAGTCTTTCTTCATTTGTATTGCCCTTTCGGAGAGCATCCTAATCATGAATATGGCGTTCTTTGTTCCAGTGTCTTTGACGAACCTGCACTGTTCCTGCCCTATCTCTGGCCTGATTCTGCTTCTCGCTCTATTCATCAGGATTCTGACAATCGGTTTTGTAATGTGGCTCATTAAGCTGATAGTTCCGTGTATTTCACACTCGTTTGCAGCTGGTTTTTTCGGTGGTGCTATAAATATCGACTTGCATAGGTCGTGTGGTATTATTCCACTGCTATAAATTTCGTTTCTTCTGTCGGTGATTTTTTCTATGCCGTATTTTTCTAAGGCTATCAGCAGCTCTATCACTATGCCGTCTAGACCAGCAGCTTTGTTTCTTTTCATTTTGGTCATTGCAGCTTCCACTTCGGATTTTAGTATTTCCAGTCCATCCATCTCCTTGTGTATTCTCGGTTGTTCTCTCCTGTCGCAAAAAAGATCTTTTATATATTTTTCCCAACGCTGGAGTATTTCCTCTTTCTCCAATATGATTGTTTCATCCTTGGATTTTATGCATCCTGTTGATGAGCAGGTTTTTTGTCCTGTTATTTCTCTTATCTCTTTATGCATCTCGGTTTTGTTGGTTCTGCTCATTCTCTCTACTTCTGCGCATTTGTTGTTGTGCCATTCCTCTTTAGCTTGTCTGCATTTGTTCCTTATCTCCCTATGAAATTTCTTGTACTCTGCTCCATGTCTTGGTGTTATTTTTTGTCTCCTTTGCATCTCTTCGGTCATCCACTCGATTCTTCTGCGTCTACTTTCCTTTGGGGCTATGTTGTTTGCTGAGGTCACCATCGCTTCCTTTAGTGAATCCCATTTTGAGTGCCCTTTTCCAATTTGTTCTTCATATTTCTTTGTCGCGCTGTTATTGTATTCTTTCTGCCGGGTGAGGTCATTCACAAGCATGTCGTATTGCAGCCTTGGTGATGTGCTAGGCTTCTTCAGTCTTCGGAGTTTCACCTTTAGTTTGCAGATGACTGGGACGTGGTCGCTTCCGTTATAATTTAACGTACATATGCGACAGATTTCAACGTCTGTTTGTTCAAAGTAGTATAATTCTGTTAGAGTAGGAACAGTTCCGATACTGTTTGATAATTTTTTCTGTATATATACAAGATGTCCTAAAATGCATTCATTATCTGACTTCCTAGAAGTTCCCAATTTTTTTCTTTTTCAGATTCATGTATATAATTTAATATTTAATTGAAACAATTTGATAAAAACGTTAATATTACTTAATTTTAGCCATTAGTCTTGTTTTCAAGTCAATAAACATTGCATTTATTGTCATTGAATGTGTTGGTATATATATATATATATATATATATATATATATAATATATATATATATATATATATATATATATATATGAGTGTGTGTGTGTTGATGCGTGTATATATATATATATATATATATATATATATATACATATTACTTTAAGGAGGACGTTTTTTATGCGTGTTTTAGATATATAATCTATCCGATTTCATTCATACACTTTACATTTTATTTTTACAAATATAATGTAAAATTGCCTCTATGAACACAAAAGGAATCTTTTACAAAACAACAGATTAAATGCATTAAATGCTCACAGTAAAGCAAAAGACCTAATATTTTATATAAAAGATGCTACTTTACTTAAAACAAAAAATGAATTTACTCATACGAAAATATTTAGGAACTGCTTTAATCAATAAATCAAAGCACAGTAAAATCATGTCTAATGTTCTTACAAGGTTTCAATATTCTTAGCAAATTTTCTATTATCACAATGTGGGATATTGAATAATATAAAAGACGGAAACATGAAAAAAAGATACAGTATCTAAAATAAATCTGATAGATTATAGATTCCAAAACATTTGAAATAATGCAATTAAAATTCTTTGGGCACCTGTGTATTCACATCACCATAAGCATCGATTTAGTTACATTGTGTCCTTAAGGACGAAAGGCATGACACAAAGACTTTTACAACTTTGTCACACTTTTCAACTTAAGCACGCACATACACAATATATATATATATATATATATATATATATATATATATATATATTATCTGTATAGGCCGACGTTGCACGGGTTTTTTAGTGGTATAGTTGAATAGTTGAAGTGGTAAGGTCAAAAGGTTATTCAAAATGTTCCAGTATTGGTTTTTGTTGTATTTGTTAAACGGGATTCATGCTTGGTTACTTTTGCTAATAAATGGGAATGCTGTTATGTACAATTGAAAGAACGGTGGCGGGCGTTACGGGAGCCTATAATGTAATGCGATGGCGTTGTGAATGAAGAAAAATGGATGCATTGTCCATGCACCATCAGAAGGGTGGGCACCTTGTGGAAAACGTGAAACTGTTAAGGCATATGATAAAACATAAGTTACAAAAAGATCTGATTTTTCATTAGAATACAACTAAGCGTTCCGGAGAAATAAACGATCGCAAAAAGCAACATTTTTCATCAAATTTTACCGTACCCTGGGTGTCAATTAGTATTTTACCGTACCCTGGGTGTCAATTGGTATTTTACCGTACCCTGGGTGTCAATTGGTATTTTCCGTTCGCATATCAAGGCATCAGGCTTTGATCTACCAGTGACTCGATTTTGATTGAGTTTGAATGAAATGTCTTGGAGGAATGCATAACAATGCGCGAAGAACCACCCGAAATTATGTTTGTCGTTGATTTTTGACGAAACCTGTACATTGCTTCAAAAAATTTTCTGTACATCAATGTTTAGAGACCTTGATCTACAAGATACCTGATGTTGCTGGAATTCGCATAAGGCGTCTCGGAGTAGAAGAATTCTAAATTTCTAAACGTTTCGGTGATTTCTGCCATACTCTGTAATCGATGCAAAAATTTGTTGCATACATGAAAGGTTCATGTCATGATCGGCAAGTGACACATTTTTTTCCCAGTACGTCATGATTCATTTTCATCTTTTAATATTTTAAATGTGGAAAAATTGAATTAAAAAAATTCCCAGTTGACCCTGATGAAGAATGGGAAGGAAACCGGTCGGTCGTTTTTGTATTTCTTATTTTTTATTCTATCTATTGCTATAAATGCTTGCAAGTATGACATTTGCTTTGTTTCTTGCCATTATAAAAATTTATGCCTACATTAAATTATTTAAATATTTGAAAAAAGGTATGATAAAAATCTTATGAGAAAATCAGATAAGATATTGCTTCTTCTTCTTCTTCTATGTGCCCTGTCCCTTCAGGACGTAGGCGATCATGGATCTCCACGTCTCTCTATCCCTTGTGGCTCTTAGTATGTTTGCTCCTGTTGCTCCTGGCAACCCCCGTTCCGTCATCCACCTGATCAGACTCTGCAGATATGTTATCCGCTGCCTTCCTCTGTCTCTCCTTCCTTCTATCTGTCCAGTCAGTATCAGGTTCTCCAGGCTCTCCTTCCTCATTGCGTGTCCCAGGAACTTCAGTTGTCTCTTCCTGATGCTCAGCATCAATTTCCTTTTTGTTGCCATTCTTTCTAACACTTCGTCGTTGCTTGTATGCTCAGTCCACGATATCCGTAGCACCCTTCTGTAGAACCACATTTCGGCCGCTTCCAGTTTTGTCCTCATTTTCGATGATATTGTCCAGCATTCACAGCCGTACTGAAGAACTGACATCACGTAGCAGTCTAGCACTCTTTTCTTCGTTTCTATTGAGATCTTCCTGTGTGTTAGTATTTTGCTCATCTTCTGGAACGCGTCCTTTGCCATGCCAATTCGCCTTCGGATCTCCGTGTCGCACTTTCCATCTCCTGTTAGAACACTTCCTAGGTACTTAAATTCTTGGACTTGTTTGATTCTGTTATCCCCCACCTGTATTTGGCATTTTGGGTTGTATCTTTTGCTGATGACCATGCACTCAGTTTTCTTAAAGTTTATTTGTAGTCCTTTCTTGTCACTCTCCACTGCTACTTTCTGTATGAGATCTTGCAGTTTCCTTTCCGTGTCCGCAATCAGTACTGTATCGTCCGCGTATCTTATGTTGTTCGAGTTGTGGCCTCCAATAATAAATCCTGGTGTGTCATCTAGGGGCCTCAAAATATTCTCGCTGTATAGGTTGAACAAATCCGGTGAAAAGACACATCCTTGTCTTACGCCTTTTTCTATCTTTGTGTATCTACTGAGGTCGTTACCTGTCCGTATGCAGGCCGTTTGCTGCCAGTAGAGATTCTTGATTATTCTTATATCTTTGCCGAAAATGTCGAGGTTGCCTAGCATTTCCATCAATTCTTTGAGATATTGCTTACAAAGGCAAAAAGAAGAAAATTTACACATCATTTCACATTTCTGCGTGCTTGTATCGAGATTCGTGTTTGTTCCTCTTCCTTTCTGTTCAAAATAAGAAGAGACAAATTATGTCCAAGCCTAAAAATTGCAGAAGTTTTCATTAAGGATTCTATTCGGTTTTAGAATCCAACAGCTGACTTGTTCTTTGTTTATTCTATGGAGAGAATGTTTGAATTCGTTGTCATTTATTGATCGAATTAGATTCTCTCGATTAGTTAGTTTGTTGCAGGACAAAGTTTTAGGTCAGCTGACAAGTAACACAGAGTCCAAGTTGCGATCTTCAATTTGTAAGCGATTTGGACAAAATCAAGAACCATTCTCTAGGGGTGTTGTATTTGATTATTTTGCATATGAACCGTCTCAGCTAGAATTAAACATTCTTTCCCATGGCCTAGATTACAGCATTCTGTTTAAACTTTCTGATGAGAAAAAATGTTTTCGGAATTTGAGGTCCTTTCTTCGCAAATCTATTGTCTCATTCCTTGTTCCTTAGACTCAGTTTCAAAACTTAAAGTTACCTTAAATAGTTTGGCACATAACTATGCCAGTAGCCCCGTTTCCTACTCTGAGTCTAAGTGGAGTGTACAGCACTGGCGGGTTGTTAAGATCTTAAAAAATAATAACAATCTTGTTATTACTCACCCAAATAAGGGTGCTGGTGTGGTCTTATTGAAGAAATGTGATTATGTCTCCAAAATTAATTTTATTTTTCATGACAAGTTTCTTCCATTGGTTCCGGTTGAGACTCATGACCACACTATCGCAGTCGAAGCGAAGATTCAAAAGCAGCTACTTGGTTGGGTAAAACGGGGTTTCTTGACATCAGAAGTTTCTTCAGAAATTAGCAAATTCTACTTCACAGCTTCTTTTCTCGCACATCCCGCCTGTGGAATTCTCTTCCGCATACTTGCTTTCCTGACAGTTACAATCTCCAAGAATTTAAATGTAAAGTCAATAGTCATCTCCTGTCTCACTAACTTACATCCTTTCTCTCATGCTTTTCTACATCCACCCCACTCTCATCAGTACTCTCTTCCATCTCCTACTCTCTTCTTGACACCCCCTGCAACTTCTCACTCCTCAACATTTCTCCTATGTAACCCCCTGCACAACAGTGGCAGTAAAATGCTTTGCTTGGGGAGACACGATTATAAACCCTACCTTTATGGTTTACCGAAAATCCATAATGGAAATTTACCCCTACGTCAATTCTTTCTCTGGTAGGGTCGTCCCAACATAAATTTGTTAGTTTTCTAACTGGAATCTTACAACCAGTACTTGATTATTACAGTACGTATATTATTAAGGATTCATTTACTTTTGCAGAATCATTGGTGATACTCCCTCACTAGACAAATTTATGCGTTCTTTTGACGTGTGTTCCTTGTTTATATGTATTCCAGTTTGGGAAACTATAGATATCTGTTGTGATATGTTGTACTGTAGTTTCTTGTCACGTTTGGACAATGCCTTAGAATGTTTTCATTGAATTAATGAAGTTTGCCACGACATCAGTTGAGTTCAGTTTCGACGACTATATATTTAGGCAAATAGATGGCGTCTCTATGGGATCCCGTTTGTTTCCTGCCTTAGCCAATATATTTGTGGGTTTTTTGTGAGTCTTCCCTTTTCACGCGTGAAAATAAGTCGTTCATGTATTATCGGTATGTGGGCGATACTTTTTGTCTGTTTGATAATGAGGGACAGGCCGGCTCATTTCTACCCTGGATCAGTTGCATCCGTCCTTAAAATTTACAATTGAAAAGGAGTCCGAATGTTCTTTATCATTTCTCGATGTTTTGTTCATCGAACTTCAAATAAATTTGAAACTTCCGTGTTTCGTAAAGCCACGTGTTCGGAATTGTACACGCGGTGGTACTTATTTTGTCCAAGAAAACGAAAAATAAATTTAATTAAGACCCTTACACACAGGGCATTAAATATTTGCACGGAAAATTATTTGGACGTGGAGTTAAATTTTATCCGCAGCACCTTATAAAAATGGTTATCCCAGTGATGTTGTTAATGGTGTGATGCAGGATAAAATAAATTATTTTTCAAAGGATAAGCCGTATAGTGTGGAAAAACTTCCGGTCTACTTAAGGCTACCTTATACTGGTTCCCATAGTTAGCAACTGGCTAAGCAAATTTCTAGAGCTGTTATTTCTTGTTATTTTTCTGCTCATGTTAAGGTTCATCTTGGCACTCGTTCTGCTTTCTCAGTTACAAAAAAGGACTTATTTCCTCCCCAGTATATTTCTTCTGTTATTCATAGATTTATCTGTAGTTGGGATAATGACTACATAGGAAGGATGTTACAGAGATTGGATTGTAGAATAAAACAGCATGTACCACTAAGAATACTCAAAACGGGTGTTCATGCGAGTCAACTTGTGAACACTTCCGGGTCAGCCATTAGTGAACACCTGACAAATAGCACAAATTGTGTAAATGGCTTCAGTGTGGACCAGTTCACTGTGTTGTATGGTTCACACTCTGCATTCCATTCACAGGAATTGGAGTCGATATACATTAACATCAGGACCCCGTCTCTCTATAAACAGAGAGAATGTGCTATCGGACTCCATATTATTAGTATTTAGTGCCTGCCAGTACCCTCCCCATTTTTTCTCTAGTATGTTATGATTCATTTTCATCTTTTAATATTTTAAATGTTGAAAAATTGAATTTAAAAAAGTTCCCAGTTGACCCTAATGATGAATAGGGATTGAAACCGGTCGGTCGTTTTCGTATTTCTTATTTTTTATTCCATCTATTGTTATCCCATCATCTATAAATGCATGTAAGTATGAAATTTACTATGTTTCTTGCCATTATAAATTTTTGTGCCTACAATAATTTATGTATATATATATACATATATATATAGTTATCCGCAGACAGATCTGTTTCGCTGTATCACAGCTCATCAGTACGGTTAGACTCCGATTGCTTTTAACGTAGGATTGAAACTCGACCGAATTGTCGTTAGTCGGCGATTCTACCTCTGGGTTATAGACACTCGCTAGAAGAAGGCAGACTTTTTAGCATGTATGTTATCATTATACCCGCCCAATAGCCAGAGTGCTCTAATTTATTACTGAATGAGCGATGGGTTCATGCCATGGTAGGTACTGTTTTTCAAAGTCTATACAATTAGTTTTATATATATATATATATATATATATATATATATATATTTCATCTGTAAATCCAGATTTACATTTGGGCAATAGCTATTTCAACATACCTGTTAGATACATGCATTGTCAACCTCAGTCGAACTTAAAATGAAGAAAATTTCAGAATACCGGAAGCAAAGGTTAGTAAAGAAAGCCTTCCTCTCCCAAGTGAAGAGGACTACTATTTTCCCTCTTTCCTCTTCTTGACCTTTTCCTAACCAACCTTTCTCACGCATTCCTTTACTAATCTTTAATTCTGTTTATTCTTCTTTTTCCTTAATACTTTTTTTTTCTTGTGCATCATATGTGACGCATACGGCATGTGATTTCCACGTCCGTGCGTCATACGTGGTGCACACAAGCTATGATTTTAAAAGCGTTTTAAAACTAAAGATTTTTACGGAAATAGTGTACTATTGAGCAGGGTATATGCGGAAATGTCTAATTAATCTAATATATCCACAAGATCCTTAATTGATAATGTAAGGTCTCAAAAAATGACATCAATTTTTTCCCTTTATCTAAATTATTATAACCTTTCACTTAGAAAAAGATAACTAAAATAAAAATAGTGTGCTAAATACGTCAGTCAGTTACGTGTCATACATAATACACGCTTTGGCGATCATGTCTTAAAAGAGACATGATTGACTGGGCAGAAGATTTTTCCGCAGTAGTCTGCCATTACTTTCTGTCGTAGACTAGTATCCAATCAAGGCTATTCAGTCTAATCAGTTCTTCTATTTAACCCATATCTGGAGCAAGAAGTGTCGGATTAATACGTTTCCCAAGAGTATTTGCGCGTAAATAAATGGAACGAATTCAACTGGAATTTGAATTCGGTTTTCCTAATTCTCGTTCCTATCCGATATCCAATGCGCCACAACGCACATATCTTCAAATTCAACAACTATTTGAACACCCAAAGAATTGCAGTGACCTCCGAAGTCGAGTTTGGCCTAGATATCTTTGTGAGGTCATGAAATATATACATATTTTATAGTAAACTCAACATTTCACTTGGTTTTGCTGGAAATTATTTAATTCTGTGATCCAAGGTGACATGGTGTGCCAAGACGGTTTGAGTAGATGCGATGAAGACAAACTGAATTGAAGGTGAAAGAAATGACAAGAATTAACAATGTTTGACAATACTTCATTGAATACAAATGGAAAGTTTTGTGGCATCAGGTTTGTTTTGTTTGTAGCTTGAGAAAGGAGAAAAATAGATGAGCGCGCAAAAGGAAAAGAAAAGGAAAATCGAATTTTGCAATGAAGGTAAGAAGTGTACAAGTGTAATAAATGAGAAAGAGAAAAACGAGGGAGAAGAAAATGACACCAAGTAAAACAAGCAGAAGAAAGAGAAGGAGGAAGATTAAGGAAATAGAATAAAATGAAGAGAATCAGAAGGAAAAGAAGAAAGCAAACTGATTGAAATTAATGAAGATTGAGAACGTAAAATAATGAATAAGAGAATAAAGAATAAAGTTAATAAGAGAAAGAAAGAAACAAACAAACAAATACATTAAAAACAAGGGGCCTGAAAAACAAAAATATCTAAGAAAGAAAGAAAGAAAGAAAGAAAGAAAGAGAGAAAGACGGACAGACAGAATTACATTAAAAATATCGAGACTGAAAGACGAAAATATGTAAAAACAAAGAAAGAAAGAAAGAGAGAATATACGAACTGAAAGACGAAAATATGTAAATAAGAAAGAAAGAAAGAAAGAAAGAAAGAAAGAAAGAATATCCGGACTGAAAGAAGAATATATGTAAATAAGAAATAAAATAAATAAATAAGTAAATAAATAAATAAATAAAGAAAGAAAGAAAGAAAGAAAGAAAGAAAGAAAGAGAGGGAGAGGGAATATGCGGACTAAAAAACGAAAATATGTAAGAAAGCGAGAAAGAAAGAAAGAAAGAAAGAACGAAAGAAAGAAAGAAAGAATGAACGAAAGAAATAAAGAAAGCAAGAAAGAAAGATAGAATATACGGACTGAAAGACGAAAATATGTAAATAACAAATAAAAGAAAGAAGGAAAGAAAGAAAGAGGGAATATGCAGACTGAGAGACGAAAATATGTAAATAAGAAATAAAAAAGAAAGAAAGAAAGAAAGAAAGAAAGATTAAAGGAAAGACGGAAAGAAAAAAAGAAAGAGGCAATATGCGGACTGAAAGACGAAAAAAGTAAATAATAAATTAAAAAAGAAAGAAAGAAAGACTATTCGGACTGAAAGAAGAAAATATGTAAAAAAGAAAGAAAGAAAATAATTAAAAAAAAAGAAAAGATATCTGGACTGAAAGAAGAAAATATGTAAATAAGAAATAAATAAATAAAGAAAGAAAGAAAGAAAGAAAGAAAGAGGGAATATGCAGACTAAAAGACAAAAATATGTAAAAATCAAAGAAAGAAAGAAAGAAAGAAAGAAAGAAAGAAAGAATATCCGGACTGAAAGACGAAAATATGTAAAAATCAAAGAAAGAAAGAAAGAAAGAAGGAAAGAAAAAAAGAATATCTGGACTGAAAGACGAAAATATATAAATAAGAAAGAAAAAAGAAAGGGACGGATTAAAAATATCGGAGTTGACAGACGAAAATAAGTAAATGAGAAAGAAAGAAAGAAAGAAAGAAAGAAAGAAAGAAAGAAAAACCTTTATGAAACCTTCGGGATTTTTGACAGGACATCCAAATTTACTCGAGTACCCCATTCTTCACTCCGTAGTAATCGAACTGGAACCAAAGTTTTGTATCCCTTCTCCAATGTTATTGATAATATTAGCCGTTTCCTGTTTAGGAAATATTCGGTATTGCTTAATAGGACAACCAAATATATTCGCGTAACGCTTTACTTCATTCACTAACAATTGAACTGGAATCAAAGTGTTGTATCTGTTCCTCTCTTCTCTAAGCGTAACCCTAATATTAGCTGTTACCTTATAAGGAAAATATTCAGTAATCATTGACCAGATATACTCGAGTAACGGTTTTCTCCTTTCCCTAACAATCGGACTGCAATCAAAGTGTAGTATCTGTTCAACTTTTCTATAATGTTAATGGTTCTAGCTGTTTCTTTATAACGAGACATTCGTCATTTATTAATAGGACATCCAAATCTAATTAAGTAACCTTATTCTTCACCCAAAGGCAATACCTTTTCTTCTTCTTTATCCTTTTCCTTTTCTTCTTTTTCCACCTTTATCTTTCCTTCTTCAGTCTTGTCCTACTTCATTTTCTTCATCATCATCATGATCTTTCTCCTCATCTTTTTCTTCTTCAATTCTTACTCCCTTCTTTTTCTACTTTACATCCCTCGGGTGGTCCTGCGTCAGGAAGCTTCATCCGAGTGTGGACCGAGATTTTCGAGGACAACCGTCGACAATGAGTGTATCTGCGAAGTGCTGTCAGGATTACTCGACATTCTTAAACGTGTCCATCACCCAAACTCCTCAGTGACGCCTGCTCACAACTCTTCGGGAATTTCTGCCTCCACCTCCAGAAGGGAGAAAGGAAATAAGGGGAGTATATCATAATCCAAACGCTCGTATGCGACCAGGTGCAAACTAATTAAAATTATGCATTGATTAAAATTATGTTTGTCTATATTTGAGATGAGATAGTATTTACAAAATTATCATTATTCGGACTATTGTCCTCATCATTTTTGCGATTTGTAGGATGTTTTGTGTTCCTCAAAACCTCCAATCTCCCGATCAGAAGACTTGTTGTTTATCGTCACACTGAATATGGAGTTGCCGGTATATTTTGCTGCCAGAGACCATTTGTTGATTGATTATTTTCCAAAAACATAAATCTTCGTATTGTCTTAAACTTCATCAAGCAAAAAAGGATCTGCAATGTAATCGGTCCTGACTTGGCATCTCGATTTTATTCCCTTTCTCACTGACGTGACGTGACTTCCATTTGACTTTTCAGTAAATGTTTTCATGGCAACTGCTCTGATAAGCTTTTTTTCCTGGTGTCCTGTGCACGTGGATTTAAGCGTGCTAATAGATTAGCATCTAGGAGCCACCATTTGACCGTTGAATTAGTTAAGTGTAACAGCCATTTTTACTCAAACAGTTTATTTTCTTGCACATCCAGCCTGTTAGAACTCACTTTCGTTTACTTGCTTCCCTGATAGCTACAATCTCAAAAAATTTAAATGCAATGTCAATAGTCATCATCTATTTTTTTAAATCCCATTCATTTTTATCCTTTCTTCAATACCCACTGTGACCATTCATTCTCTCGTTGTAGCCCCCTGCGAATTAGTGGCAGTCACGCTTTTCTTGTGCTGAAATAATTAAAAAAAACATATAGCCATCTGTATAAATGTCACCAGAGGCGCTAAAACAGACATGTTGAAGCAGTGATGTTTGACGTTAAAATTCAAAACCTTACCGCCATAGACAGTCTTTGATATGTCGTTGTTTCTGGGGTATGCTGTGCAGCAGGAAAACACAGTTTTTACCAGGCTGTTTTTTACTTAGAATCGTGTCCCTTGAATAATACCATGTAGCTTCTCTCTACTATTTATGACGCGGAAAAGTAATGCCCATGTTGTAATTTGCTTCGGGACTCAACGATATGTAACTTACAGATAACTCAACTTCTCGTGGAAGATTTCATGGACGATCAACTTGGAAAGGTTAAGTTCCACTGCCATATCACGGAGTTTGTATCGTCTATAATCTTGAATCAAGGCTTCAATAAACACAATGCTCTTTTCTTTAGTTCATGAACTTAGACAAGGATCGTCTTACAGATTCGTACCTCTTTATCTGGAAACACCAAAATATCTTCTTTTTGCTTATTCTATGTTCGGTGTACACAACTAGCAATTCTCGCTTGTTTAAATTCTTCTTCTTCTTCTTCTTCTTCTTCTTCTTCTTCTTCTTCTTCTAATTAAGTTGATCTTCTTTTTCCCACGTTTAGTTCTCTTCTTCATCCGTCTCCTGAATTTTCTTCCCTTTTCCTTCATCATCTTTTTCCCCTCTTCTTTTACGTCTTCTACATTTTCCTTTCATTATTTTTCCTCTTTCTTCTCCATTTTCTTTCATTATCATCATCTTCTTCTTCTTCTTTCGATTCCTTCTCCTCCTCCTCCTCTTCCGACTTTTACCCCTTCTTCATTCTTCTCCTCCCTTATCATCTTTCTGCTACTGTTTTTATTTCATTTTTCTTTTTCCTCCTCCTCCTCTTCTTCTTTCTCTGCTTCCTTCTCCTCTTCTTGCAAATTTTATTTCCCTTCTTTAACACCATCTTCCATCTTTTCTTCTTCTTTCTCTTGCACGTCTTCTTCCGTCTTTTACCCCTTTTCATCCTCCTCCTTCGCAATCATCTTTCTTCTTCTTCTTCTTCTGCTTTTCACCTTTCCATCATCATTCTTCATTTTCTTTCATTTTTTTCTTTAACCTTTTCCCTTTTTCTCCTTCCACTTTTTATGTTCTTCTTCCTCCGTCATTTTCTTCCATCTCGTCATCATTTTCTTCTTCTTTTAATTTTCGTCTCACTTCTTCTTCTTCTTCTTCTTTCACTTTCCCTCCTCTTCCCACTTTTACTTCCCCTCTTCTTCCTCTTTTATCTCTTTTATATTATTTTTATGTCTTTTTCTTCTATATTTACTTTCCCCATTTTTTGTATTATTCTTCCTCCTTCCTTTTCCACATCTTTTTCTTCCAACATTTACTTCCTCTCTTCATCTTTCTTTTTCTCCCATTTTATTCTTTCCTCGTTTTCGTTTTCTTCATTTTCTTCCAAAATTTACTTTCCCTTCTTTTTCGTTCTCTTGCATTTTCTTTCTTTTTTCAGACTCTTTTCCTTTTCTTTATTTTTCTTTTATTTTCCCGTTTCCTACACTATTTTATTCTTCTTTTCTTTTCTTCTTCTTCTTCTTCTTCTTCTTCTTCTTCTTCTTCTTCTTACTACTACTACTACTACTAATACTACTACTACTACTACTATATCTCCTCTTTCTCATTTTTTCCTTCTCTTGTCATCACCGTCCCCCTCCTTTTAACTATCTTCCTTATTTTACTACACCTTTTTCCCTTACTTCTCCTCTCATTTTTCTCTCAACATCTCTTCGTTGCCGCCTCCTCCTAATTCGTCTTATCTTTCCACGACCATTTTCTTTACTCTTCCTCCTTCAATTCTTCCCTCTTTTCCCCTTGTAATTGTATTCATCATTCTCCTTTTCCTACTTACTTTAATTATTTTCTTTCTTCATTGCTTCTTCTCTTTCTTCCCGTCTCTGCTTCCTCCTCTTAATTTCTCTTCTACTCTTCCTTCATCAACCCCATCCCTTTCTTCTTTTGTCTTCCATATTTGTCAGTCTTCTTTCATCTTTTTTAATCTTATTTATTATTTTTCTTTTGTCCTCCTACTTCTTTTATTCCTTTTGCTTCTTTTTTTCTACTTTTACTTCCTCTTCTCTTTTTACCTCCCACCGCTTCTATCTTTTGTTTTTCTTTCTCCAACTTCTTTTCCTCTTCTTCCTCTGCCTTCACTCATCCTCCTTTCTTCTCTATCTTCACTCCTCCTGTATTCTTTTTCTTCTTATTATTATCATTATTTTTGTCCTTTATCCATATTTTAGTTTCTTTCTTTACACCATTGATTTCTACAACCTTCTTTTTGCATAGAAATTGATTCGATTTGTTTCTTCTTTTTTGCCAATGCATACATTTTGTTGCTTTATACTCTTTCGTCCATCCATACATTTTGTTGCTTTATACTCTTTCGTCCATCCATACATTCTTACTTATTAACTTCACATTTTTGATATGCCAAGATTTAGTTACTAACATTGTATTAAGTTTACGACTTACTTTGTTCGAATTCCTTTTGAGGCAGTATTTAGTCACGTAAGCTTGATATTCTTATAGCTGTTGTCTGCCTTTACTGTGCGCGGTGAGTGAGAATATGTTTAAGTAAATAATTTCTAATGAAATGCCGATTACTCGTCCAGTCAATGCCAAGTCCGTCGCTCCCATTCGCAAACCGATGAATAATTACGCATGAAACCATGAGTAAATGTTACGCTATAGCTCTGACGGCGTTTTATGAAACGTTTGTGATCGATACGTGATAGTTTGTAATAAGCGCAAGATCTGCATTGACCGTGTAGAAAAGGAATCAAGAGAAGGAAAGGTAGAGAAAAACTGATGAAGAAGAAAAAAGAATGAAGCAAAAAATGGAGAAACAGGGAGGAAAAGACATTTTTAAAAAGCATGTGAGTGAAAAAAAAAGAAAAATGTGGAAGAATGAAAAATGGTTGACAAAAGAATTTCAAATGAATATATTCGGTCCGTTAATAAAAATAAAAGAAATAATAAAAGAAAGCAGAAAGAGGAGTCAAGTAAATAAGAAAAAAATATTTTTAACAGTATGTGAGGTATAAAACTGATTGAGTAAAAATTGAATGAAATATTAAGAAAGAATGTAAGAAAGAAAATGATCAATTGAAAAAAATAATGAAAAGATCGAAGACGAGAAAAAGAGGGATAATTTAATATATTGTTTTAAGAAATATGAAAGTATTGAAAAATGAATAAAAAACGAAGAAATAATGGAAGAAAAAATGATGAATGAAAAAGATGAAATTAAACTTAAACGAAAAAATTCCATGACGAGAAAAAGAGAAATAATTTAGCATATTGTTTTAAGAAATATGAAAGAATGAAAAAGAAAAGTTAAATGAAAAAGGAGGATCGAATGAAAGTAAGTAAAATATGAATGAAAAATAGAACATATGATAAAAAAAGGAATTATTAAATGAGGAATGAATGAACGAAAAATGGAACGTTTGAAAAAATGAAATAAAAAACTTTATGGGCAAGAAGAAAATAAAGAAAAGGAAAGAAAACAACTCTAAAAATGAAAAAGTAGATGAATCAATGTATAAAGCAGCGAATAAAAATTAAATAATTTGAAAAAGAGAGAAAAGATAGAAAAAGAGAGATTTTTTAAGCTTATGTATTAAATGAAAGAAAATATTTGAATAGAAGAAAGCCTGTGCGAATGAATAAAACAATAATTAATTAAAAATAGTACGAAGGAATGAATGAAAGAATAATAGTAGAAATGAATAAAAGAAAAATAATAAAAAGGAAGAAGGTAAAATGCAAAAATAGAAAAAGAAGAAATTACTAAATATACAAATCAGAAAAAAATAAAATCAGAAAAATTTGTTAAGAAAGACGAATAAATTCGAAAATTCGTCCAGGAATACAATAACCTTTCCAGGTGTGAAATATTTCAGTATAGCAAATGCTTTCAAGATATTCAAGGCAATATTCTTATCTGAAGTTTGATAGACTCTTTCAGTAATAATCATTAATACAATATCAATTGACCTAGAGAAGCCTTATTGCTTATGAATTGAATAAAAAAAAATACAGCAAGAGAATGAATGAAAGAGAAAAGAATAAATGAAAAAAAAAAGATTGCTTTCATGAATTGATTTCATTTAGAAAAGCAGATGAATAAAATAAAAAAAGGAAATATAAATTAATGAAAGAAACATTCGATGGAATTAAAAAAATAATGAATTAAAAAATGTTATTTTTATTTAATCATATCACCCCGGGCAAGGCGGTAACGCCACTGATGTGCAGAGGGCTACATAGGAGTGAAACGATTGGAAAAGAGAAAATCAGAAACCGCATCCTAAACAGGAAACAAGGGATAAGCCTCTTCACCTGTTCAATAGACGTGGGTGGAGTGTGAACGGGGTGATAGTTTAGTCTATCTACTCCAATTGAAAAAAAAAGTGAGAAGATTGGAAAAGAGAAAACCGGATATCGCATCCTAAACAGGAAACAAGGGATGAGCCTCTTCACCTGTTCAATAGATGTGGGTGGAGTGTGAACCGGGCGATAGTTTAGTCTATCTACTCCAATTGAAAAAAAAGAAAATAATGTGAGAAGATTGGAAAAGAGAAAACCGGAAACCGCATCCTAAACAGGAAACAAAGAATGAGCCGCTTCACCTGTTCAATAGACGTGGGTGGAGTTTGAACCGGGCGATAGTTTAGTCTATCTACTCCAATGTTGAAATAAGGAAGAAATGTAGGAAAGAAAAAATGATGTAATTCGAACGAAGAAGCGAATGAATAATTCAATAAATGAAAAACTAAAAATGGGGAAAAATAAGATTATCCACGAATCATATGTCACAGATAAACTAGTAAAGAAAAATTTTAAAATGCAACAGAAAGAATAAAATCACTTGTCGGCAAACATTTACGGGGGTGAGATATGGATTATGTGTGCTTATCAAGAGAAGAGGTTAAATTTCACAAGAGACGTTTAAAAAATATTTTTAAAATTAAATGACAAGATAGGGTCTTGGATACATAATAGATCGAAAGGGCTGGCATTCAATCTGCTGTCTCGGAGGATTATGTTACCGGCATTCAGATTTCCCAAACAAATACTGTATGGTCCCTGTCTGAGGATACGCATAACGCTAGACGACCCAGGCTTTGCTTCAAAGACCAGTGTAAAAACGTCAATGAGGAAACTTTTTATCAATGTCGCTAACTCGGATATTGTTCCACGGGTTCGAGTTTGGTATAGAACTGCTATCTAGAAAAGAGCTCTGAAAAGTCCAGCACGCCGTAGAGACTAGACAAAGTCGCAAATAGCCCACAGTGGATGACCCCAGAGTTTTCTACTGATTCGGTTGTTGTCAAAACCGAGTCGATTGTGCATTGGTTGTTTTAGCTATGAGCAGCGCTGTGTTTTAGGGTTATTTATTTTCTATTGCCGACCGTCGTCATCGACGAAGAAGCTGTAGAAAAAAAGAAGAAAGGACAAAAATCTTAAACTTTGTCATAATGAAAAAATAAAAAGTATGAATACAGATTAACAGAAGCGAAACAATATACATTCAAAAATATACTACTCTGACTGTTTTATTGCATAAACGAGTAAGCGCGTGCCGTCAAAAATGACGGTGAAATATTTAGAAAAAAAAGGTACACGTTACAAGATTAGGTTAATATGTTGGTATTTCCAATCCAGCTATATTCTTCTCGTGCAGGACCTACCCAACGCGATTTGTCTAGCCACACATCTCATATCTTCTCGCACGTTGATTAAAGCAAATGTTACAGGATGAGTCAAATATTTTATAATTAGTGTTGCACAGTTTTCTGTCCTTTGTAGCTCGTAGTAAAGTTTGTTTACTATCTCTTTCGTGCAAACAATTTGCACAAACGTTAGCTAAACTGAGTATTTATAAACAAAGCTTACGAGTTATTAAATGGAATATGTACAAACGTGTTGAATATTTAAGCATTTTTTATTAGTTAACGTTTCTCTATGTGAATATTTTTAAAATTAAATCTCTAAGTTAAAGTTGCAATTCTTATTTACTCTTTGAAACTGATCACTTCAAGTAGGAGAAAGTCAACACTATTGTAAATGATCTTTCAACATCCAACTAGTGTTCACATTTTAGTTTGTCACATATTTAAGATCAATCTTTTAATATTAATACACATATTTAGTTACAACCAAAAGTAGCTGAAAAAAATGTACATGATAAAAAATGCCGCAAATTTCATAAAACATTAGTTTTATCGTTAAAATCTTTGCATTATTATTAAGAGGAAAGACCGAATGGATTTTCTGATTATTAAATTATGTTTTTTAATCCTTTTTAAAACCTTGAAAATTTAGGTTATATTTTTCTGGGTCAGCAGGTTACTATTAACTAATAAAGGAAATTTGAATCTTTCTCCAATGAAAAAAAAACATGGATTTTTAAATTCTTGCAAAAATCATATTATTTTTGAATTTTAATGAAACTTTTCGGATTTATCTGCATATTAATACTTTATTTTTTAATGTGTTTTTTTAAGAATATCTAAACAAGCAATTTATTTAATTTTAAGAAATTTCAATGAATTCTATTTTGTGACGGTTTATATTTTATTAATTATAACCAAATTTCCTTTAAAAATTTGAATGATCTATTTATTTTTGTAAAATGGGGCAGCGATTACAGATATGCCGATGAAATCTTAAAATAAAATATGTCATAAAACTAAGACATTATTATTATTATTATTATTATTATTATTATTATTATTATTATAATTATTGTGTCATTTTTCATCATATTTCGATTTCTGCTTTGGTCTCACTACCAACCAAGTCTGCGGGGAGACCTAAGGCAGGTAGTGGCGTGTTGTTATGGCTCCATTTCATGTTTTTCTATCTTCCCTATCATCTCCAGCATTACATAGATAAAGTTTTCCTTAGTGTGTGGGCTGTACTTAATAAGACAATTTTTTGTATATCTCTTAAGCTGGGGTTTCCAGGGATTCTTTCAATGTGTTGTTTTGTTCCATTTTTTATCATTCCAAGTGCACCTACTATCACTGGCACAACTCTTGTTTTCAATTTCCACATTTTTTCTATTTCAATTTCCAGGTCTTTATATTTTGACAGTTTTTCAAATTCCTTGATTGCTATGTTACAATCCGCTGGACAAGCCATATCAATTAATAGACAAGTTTTCTCCTTCTGGTTTTTAACAATAATGTCTGGCCTGTTTGCTTCAATTTTTCTGTCTGTGTAGATGGTGTAATCCCATAGAATGGTTACATCTTCTATTTCTGTAACCGGTGCTGGGTGATGTTCATACCAGTGTTTGCCTACAGCTTTTCCATAATGTTTGCATATTGCCCAATGTAAATATTGCCCAACTCTATCGTGGCGATTTTTATATTCATTTGGGGCAAGCACAGAACAGCCTGAGATTAGGTGGTCTATTGTTTCTTGGTGTTTATCACAAAACCTGCATTTTGGATCCATATTATGCATAATATTTGCCTGGAAGTTTCTAGTGAAAAGACTTTGGTCTTGTGCTGCAAGAATAAAGCCTTTAGTTTCAGACTTTAATCCAGATGCACGTAACCATCGATGAGTATTAACTTTGTCAACATTGGATTTATTAGCACGTACTGGATATTGGCCATGCAGAGGTTTGTCTTGCCAGCGCTGTTTCATCTGTTCAAGAGCTTTATCTTTGGCTTTCATTTTCATATTCTTTGCCGCAATAGCCGGCTCTTGGCTTCCGTTCTGCTTTTCTACAGAATCTACTAACTGTAAATCTTGTTTGAATTTACTGCCTTCTTTTATTATTGAATATTTTTTCTTTCTTTCTTCATGTTGCCTTACTAATTGTATCATCCAATCCTTTGTTGTTTCTATGTATGTTATTATTATTATTATTATTATTATTATTATTATTATTATTATTATTATTATTATTTTATAATCATTTCACTTCAAACAAAGTGAGGCCGCCAATAGTGCGCGGAGGTTAACTTGCGAGAAAATGCTGTGTTATAAGAAGGAGTGATTGAATACAGGGGGTGTCAGGAAGTGGGTAAGAGAGGGATGAGAAAACTGAAGAAATGAGATGAGAGCGTGAGAAAGAAGATGCAAGTTAGTGAGATAAGAGATGACTACTGACTTTACATTTAAATTTTTGGAGATTGTAGCTGTCGGGGAAGTAAATAAACGGAAGGGAAATCCACAGGCGGAAAGTGTGGGAAAAGAAACCGATGAGAAGAGGCGGTTACATTTAAATATTTCGACGGAAAAAGGATGGGACCTTGATATCAGTATAGTAGCAAGAGTAAATACATGTGGTCGAAGCACCAGGGAAAGAAGCTCGTCGAAGCAGGAGCCCTGAAAATGTTTGTAGAAATGGCAGATGGAAGCCACAAATGACTGAAGGCGGACTGCTAAAGCAGGAGCGATTTTATTGCAGATCCTTCTTTCGCTTTTGTTGAGGACCTCAAAATGAATAACAGGAGCACTTGGCTAGATATGGCAGCAGTATTCGATGCATGAATGAATGGTAGATTTATAAATAAAACATGGAAAGATTAACTGATGTGATACTAGCAAATATTTAGAATTAGCTCAAGTGTGAAAATAAATTTATTTCATTTATTTTTTCAATTTTTTTTGTAAATATTTTCAACTAAATTTCTTATTTCTCTTTTTCTTTTTTCATTTCTTTTCTATATATTGAAATTATTTTCTTTAACAGTATATTATTTACTAAACCTCATTTCCCGAATATTTTTTTTCACTCTCTCTCAAATTTTCTCAGGTCATTTATATTCTATGGCGATTAAGTAAGTAACAACGATTCAAAATTAATAAGTAGTTTTGAGCGGAATTTGAATTCACGTTGCATATACTTGAAGGCTTTTTTATTTAGTTGCTAGTCGGCAATATTATTGTTACCATTGTTTTAATCTTTATTTTATTTTTCAATTGACAAGAGACCGTGTTTTGCGATCTTAGTTCTAGCAGCAACATGTCGCAACTGACCCGAAAATGACTGCTTGAGATGACAGAAAAACAAGCAGATTTTTCTTTTTTATTTATTTTTGTTGATATTGATTTTCTGTGTAGAAGTTCATTCTTTATTACATTTTTTCTTTGCGAGTTTTTCTTCATTTCGTTCTTAAACATTGGTTGAATCGTTAGGTTGCCAAAACAAAAACCAAAGGATTAAAATTTGATGCAGAACTGAGAAAAAGAAATAAAAATGGTTTGGCGAGAAAAGAAAAAATTGAGCAAGACTGGTGATTTTCTAAGTGCAGCTTAGATGTGGCATAAGGCCGAAAGTATGGAGCACTCAGTGATGATCAAACTCAATACTCAATTGTAATGATTCTAGTGAGATAATCTTGAGAAACCATTACACCACATCGAGATGCCAAATTGAGCGAGAACTGAGAAAAGAAAGAAAGAAAGAAAGAAAGAAAATGATATTTAATAAAATGAGAAAAAAGGAAAAGAAGAAAAAAGTTAAGCGAAAACCGGAGAAAGAAAAAAACAGACTGAGAGTAGGAAAGGATAAAAAGAAAAAACTGAAAAATTAAGTGAGAATTGAGTAATAAAAGAAAAAAAATGGCAAAAATAATAAACTGCAACAAAACCGAATGCATAGTCATCATCTAAAAGAGCAGCCCAAAATGCCAAATACAGGTGTGGGATACTAACATCAAGCAGGTACAAAAATTTAAATACCTGGGAAGTGTTCTAACAGAAGACTGAAAGTGCAACACAGAGATTCGAAGGCGAATTGGCATGGCGAAGACGCATTCCAGAAGCTAAGTAGAGTATTAACAAACGGGAAGATTTCGCTAGAAACAAGGAAGAGACTACTGGGTTGCTATGTGATGTCAGTTCTTCAATATGGCAGTGAATGCTGGACAATATCCTCAAAGATGACGGAAAAACTTGAAGCAACTGAAATGTGGTTTTGCAGAAGGATGCTGCGGATATCAGGGATTGAGTATGTGAGCAATGATGAGATTTTTGGAAAGGATGGAAACAAAAAGGATATTAATACTGAGGATCAGGAAGAGACAGCTAAAGTTTCTAGGACATGCAATGAGGAAGGAGGGCTTGAAGAACCTGATACTAACAGGTCAGGTAGAAGGAAAGAGAAACAAGGGAAAACAGCGTGTAACGTACTTATCTGGCCTGAGCGGATGGATGACAGAAAGGAGGTTGCGCGGTGTAATAGGAGAAAGCGTTCTAAGAGCCACCAGGGATAGGGAGACGTGGAAGGACATGATTGCCTAGGTTCTGAAAGGACAAGGCACATCGAGGAGGAAGAAGAGAAATAAAAAATAAAAAAGGAAAGAAAGTCAAGAAGGAAAATTGAAATAAACAACAAAAATATACAGACAGAAAGAAAGAAAAATAAAAAAGAAAACTTTGGCGAAAACTGAAGAAAGAAAGAAATAAATAAATAAGAAAGAAAGAACGAAAGAACGAAGGAAAGAAAGAAAAGTTAAGCTAGAACTGAAGAAACAAGAAATAAAGAAAGAAGAAATTTTAATAAAAGAGAAAATATGTTGACAATAAGAGATGAATAATGATTGTTAATGAATAAAGATTAAACCTAAGAAGAAAAAAGAATGAGGTTGAATGAGAACTGAGAAAATAAAAAAGGAAAGATTGAGTTTATTACAAAAATGATAATAGAAAGAAAAGATGAAAAAAGTAAAAATAGGGAAAATGAATGAACGAGTAAAAAATTAATAAATAATGAAAAAAAGAACAAAAGAATAATGACTGAGAAAGGAGAAAACAAAGAAGAGATAAAGAATGAAAGAAGAGACAAGAAGAAAAAATAGAAAACAAGAAAAAAGAATTAAAAATTGAAAAAGAAAGAAAGAAAAATGAAAGTAAAAGAAAGATATGAGAATTAACTGAAGAACGGAAAGCGAAAGAAAAAGAATAAACGAATAAAGAATTGCAAGCAAAGAATGATAGAAAAAATTAAGTGAAGAAAGAAAACGTGAAAAAAGAAAACTGAAACAGCAAGAACGAAAGAGACAAAGTAAAATGAAAACAAAATGAATGAAAAAATAGCGTTAGGAATAAAAAAATGAAGGATTTTAGTGAATGAAAAAGAAATACGAATGGGTGAACAATAAAGAAAGAGAGAATGAGAAAGAAAGAAAGAAAGAAAGAAAGAAAGAAAGAAAGAAAGAACGATCGAAATAAAGAAAGAAATAAAGAAAGAAAAAAAATGAATAATGGAAAAAAGAAAAACGAATAATGATGAAAAGAGAATTAATTAAATGATGAAAAAAAATGAAGGAGAAAAAAAGAAATAATGAAAGTAAGATAGGAAGAAAAAATCAAATTATAGAAAAGAAAGCAAATATTAAAGAAAAGGAAATGAATAGTAGAAAAATGAAACAGCAAAAATATAAAAAAGCATATCTATGTAAAAAAATGTGACGTTAAAATGGTCGCAAACTTTTCAATAATGCAGCAAGAGATACAAAAGTAGTTTCTTGCCTCTGGGTGATGAATGTGGTTAGGTGTCGTGATAAGGTATTAGTAGTGAGATGAATCTTGATCGGTGGCTGGTTTCTCTAACTCCGAATAGTGTTATTCACGCCCCACTTGCTTCTTTCTACAAGACCAGCCATCTATTTTCCCCGCAAAAATGGACATCGTCGTGAATAAATAAAAAAAATTCATAGACTTTCAGCGAGGCTTGCTGAACCTAGTGTCAGGTTGTCACTACCGACTGTGATAAATTGAACCATAAAAATTATTTACTTTAACAACTTACAGTGAGAAAATTTGCGACCAAGATATATGATTCATACGGGAGATAAGAGAAAAATCGTAACTTCCCTAAAATAAAAATTTTATAACTTTAAGAAATGTGTGGTTGCTAGCAAAAGGAACAACCCTGATTTACATATTGGGGATATCAAAATCTAACAGTTGCAGTGTAATGCCATCTAAAGGAGAATGTGATACAGAAATTTGAAGACGATTAGGAAAAAGGAAAGATGCCTTTCAGAAACTGAGAAAGTTATTCAGGAAATGGAATATCTCATTTTCTATATAGCTGGGAAAATCTTGACAATACTCTCACAAATCAAGAAAAAGTGAAAAGAATGACAAAGAACGCAATTGATGAAAAACAAGGACAGTGATGAATGCGAAAAAAAGAACGAAAGAAAGAAAATAATTATAAAAGGGAAAATGAAAATAAAATAATAAAATAATAAAATAATAAAAAATAAATTTTTGTACCTGCTTCTAATCTATGGTGGAATGGGGCAAAAATTGTCTCGTAACTTTTAATGTTTCCAAAACGAAGCTGCTATCGCTTAACCACCAGAGAAATTTTTTTCTACAATCCATCTTTACGGACGATGCTAATCTTCCAGAAAGCATCAAACTGTGCCCCTTTGGCCTCACTCTCTCAAAAAAAAAAGCTCAAACCTCACTGAGTCAATAGCTACAACTACTGCTAAGAATGTTGGGTCACTCTGTCGGACCAAGAGCTTACTTTTTTTACCAGAATCTATATTACCTATTAATAAATATACCATGCATTCAGTAGTATTGCCATATCTGGTGTGGTGCTTCTGCAATTCATCTCGGAGTTCTCGGCAAAATTCAAAGGAGGATCTGCAATGTATTCAGTACCGAAATGGCAGCTCGGCTTTACTCACTTTCTCACCGATGGGATGTGGCTTCCTTTATATTCATGGCAACTGCTCTGACGCGTTTGTTTCTGGTGCCCAGAACACATGAATTTAAGCTTGCTACTAAATTGTCTTTGAAGTCCCAATTTTATCGTTGAAATACATAAACATAACTACCATTTCTACTTCCACAGTTTCTTTCCTTGCATTTCCATTCTGTGGAGCTTTTTCCCATTTACTTGCTTCCCTGATAGATAACATATTTCTCAATAAGTTCCAGGCCTGACATATAGATGATGCTACTAATAAAAAATACATACGATTTTTATTAATCGCTAACCTTCAAATGATATGTGACAAAATCTGAACCCAATCGGATTATTGGCTTACAAATTAGAGTTATTTAAGTGAAGCTACTGTTGCAAATTTTCAAAACCATGGAAAATCTGAAATTCGTCTGTTAACAAAGCATTGCTTTCTGATGGGAAATATACTGTTCAAGCAAAGCAATTGCTTGATTCAGACTCTCCCCTGTCTAAAAAAAAAACGGTTAAAAGGTAGTATGCTGACTTTAAACGCGGTCATATAGACACAAATGATGGTAAACGCTCAGGTAGCCCTAAATCGGCAGTTGTCTCGGAAAACACACACACACACACACACACACACACACACACACACACACACACACACACACACAAAGAAAACACAAACTCGTTTTGGCCCATAGAAAATTGAAATTGCGTGAGCTAGCAGATGATATGAACATATCAGAAGGCAGTGTATTCACCATTTTGCATGAACATTTGTCAATGAGACAGCTATGTTCAAAGTGGGTGCCGCGTTTTTCTCACAGTCGACGAAAAAACAACAACGCGTCGACGATTCAGAGCGTTGTTTGCAACTGTTTCAACGCAACAAGAAATATTTTTTGCATAAATATGTGACAATGGAGGAAACATGGATCCATCACTTTACTCCAGAGTCAAATCGGCAGTCAGCTGAGTGGACAGCAGCTGGTTGAAAGCGACCAAAGACGAAAACATCAGCAAGCAAAGTTTTGACCTCCGTATTTTGGGATGCGCAAGGTATTTAGTTCATCAGTTACCTTGTGAAAGGGAGAACCATCGATAGCGAATATTATATAGCATTATTAGTGAGTTTGAAGGAAGAATTTGCCAAAAATGGCCACAAATGCAGAAGAAAAAACTGATCCTTCACCAAGACAACGCACCGTGTCAGAAGTTGATCGCACTAATGTCAAAACTACATGAATTACATTTCGCATTGCTTCCACATTCACCCTATTCTTCAGATATGGCTCCGGGCGACTACTGGCTGTTTGCAGAAAAATTGATCCAGGGAAAGAGATTTGGCTCCAATAAAGAAGTGATACTGAAAACTGAGGCGTGTTTTGAAGCCAAAGACAAATCGTTCTACAGTAAGTGCATTAATTTGTTAGAGAAGCGTGGGAAAATATATCACCGTAGAAGGAGACTATGTTGATAAATACAGTCGAATTTTTCCTAAAAGTTATTTTAATAGTTAGGCCCGGGATTTACTGTGTGGTGTGTTACAGTTTCCAAAAAATTAAATGCAATTTAGTTATCATATTTTTTCTTCTTGAATCCCATCCATATTTATCCTTTCTTCATTAGCCTATATTATCAGTGTTTTCTTTCAATTGCTTAAGGTAAAAAGATTAAAAAAGAAAAAAGTAAATGCATTTGAAAACAGATTGTAAAGTATAGAAACTTTAATAAACGAAAAAACAAACAAGAAAATTTCTACTCACAACAAAAGAAACATCGATATAATTATATTTCTCCTAAAGAGCATTCGGATTATTGTGTTTTCACTATTTACATGATGAAAAGAAATAGATTAAAAATACTTCTAAGTAGTAGGCCTCCGTCGGTCAGGGTTGACCATGGGTAGCATCCTAGTTGTCTGCTTGACTGGAGCATCAGCGTCTGTGACTGTAAAAACCTATGCGGAAATGATAGTCTTTGTTTCAGAGGTTGTAATTTTGTTTTGCTTCTGGTCTGTCGTAGCTGTCATTTTATTTCCTGTGAACCCACTTCTCGGTGGCGACTTGTGTTTGTTGCTCCTCCTTTGATTCAAGTTGTTGGGCCATGGTTCCTCTCCATTTGAACCGCTTGACTGCTACGCTCTCCCATAACTCCGTGTTGATGCCTGCAGCTTTCATACCGCGTTTTATGATGTCACGATACCGCAGTTGTGTTCGCTCAGAGGGTCTTCTTCCAGAGGCCAGCGCTCCATACAGGATGTCTTTTGGAATGCGACCGTCTGGCATGCGGTGGACATGGCCTAGCTATCGGAGTCTACGCTGTTTAAGTAGTAGTCAGACTTGTTCGAGACAGGACCTCAGTGTTGAGCACCTTGTCTTGCCATGAGATTCCGAATATACGTCTGATACTTCTCACGTGGAAGGTATTCAGACGCCTCTCTTGCCTGGCGTACGTGGTCCATGTCTCACTGCCATTTCGCAATCTACTAATGACACAGGCATTGTACACTGACATCTTTGTCTTCAATGTCAGCTTGGAGTTCGTCCAAACACGAAGAAATCTTCACTTCTAAGTACATCTAATATCTTAATTATTTCAGATATAACACGAAAAGCCGAGCTTACAAAAAAAAACAAAAAACAAGCTCACACAAAAAAAAAACAATGCAAATTACTTGAGAAATGTGGCATAATTAAAATGTCACATGAATTAAATAGATCAATAATTTCAATATCTAATTTAGTAAATTTTCCTAAAATGCAGCTAATACCACGTTTTGAGAGTGTTCCTCCAAAAAATCTAAATGACTAGCAACTGATCACTCCTGAAATATAAACCACATACTTCAATTGGGAATATACGGACTTTTATCATTTAATAATTTGAAATCCAATTTAGTAACAATTCATTATATGCAGGAGATACCACGGTTTGTGAATGCCCCTCCAAAAGTAAAGATGGCCAGGACGTGAGAGTTGATCTCACCCCTGAAATAATAAATTGGGGCAGGAGAATATTCTGTGATTTAAAAGTCAGTTTATATCCAGGTTTTTACAATGTTTCTCTTTTCTTGGCAGACCTCTTGTTATCACAATGCAGAACATTTAACAAAAAAGTGATAAAAATATAAACAAAAAGGAAAAGCAGTGAAACTGGTTTGTCTATATTTCTAAACATATATATGAAAAAACAAAAATTAAAATTCTAAAATTTCAGCAGCTCTTCTTCTTTGTGCTCGTGTGTAGTTACATTAGGAAAAACATCACTTTAATCCAATGAGCTCGAAAAGAACGAAATTCGTTCCAGGAAAGATTTGTTCATATCGTCATTGACTTACTTAACATTAGTCAGTTAAATGCGAAAATTAATAGACGCTTGCTTAATCACGTCTGAAAAGAGACAAAACTGAGCAGAAGATTTTTTTCGCAGTAGGTTATTTCAGCAGTAAACTGATTACCAATCAGAGCTATAGAACCCAATCTGTTCTGCTATTTAACCCATATCTGGAGGGATAAGGGACAGATTAATACTTTTTCCAGGGGTATTTGTGCGTAAGTGAATGCAACGAATTTGACTGGAATTCAGAGCGGATATGCACTGCACCACAACGCACATCCCCAAAAAAATGATCAGGGCACGGAACGACTGGAATGCGATCTCAAGTTTCCGGTTCCCCAATCCAAGTTGGTTGCCGATCCGCCACCTTGCATCATTTGAAAAACAAGCTACAAAACCAATCTTTTAAGTTTTCATCATCACAGAGGAATCAAATTCAACACCGTGGTGAGAGCAACAATTAACCATACGAATGTTTTTTTTCCAAAAATCACGGATTTCACCTATAAAAGATGTAAAAGATGTCGTGAAGTTTAAAATATTTTTTTAAAGCAATCAGAATATAATGGATTAAATCAAATAATAAAATATTTGGGATGCATCAGCCCGGAGCGTTGTCATAAAAATTGTATAATATAATATATTAATATTGCAACAAAAGCATTTCGAAAATGAAGAGTGGATCGGTCTAAAAAAATTTCAATGAATAAAAAATAACGTAATAATTTAGTAGAATAGACTTTTAAAATTACGCATCAATAGTACTAAAATAAAGAAGGTAGAAAAATTTAAATACTTGGGAAATGTTCTAACAAAAGATGGAAAGTGCGATACTAAGATCCGAAGGCGTATTGGCATGGCCACGGAAGTATTCGAAAAAATGAGAAGAGACAGGAAAATTTCGTTGGTAGTAAAGAAAAGCGTACAGGATCGTTATGTGTTATCTCTCCTCTTATATGGCAGCAAATGCTTGAAAATTTCCTGAAAGATGGAGGAAATACTCGAAGCACCAGAAATGTGATTCTTTAGAAGGATGCTGGGGATAACCTAGAATAAACATGAGAGCAACGACAAGTTGAAAACAAAAATGAAACTAATACTTAACATCAGGAAGATACAGCTTAAATTTCTGGAACACATAATGAGGAAGGGGGCTTAGAGAATTTCATACCGAGTCAGTCAGTTAAGAGCCATACATGATACATGCTTTAGGCGATCATGTCTCTTTCGAGACATGACTGACTGGAGTTTATCCCGCAGTAGGTTGCCATTGCGTTCTGCAGTATACTGGCTGCCCACCAAGGCTATAGAACCCAATATGCTCTATTATTTAACTCATAACTGGAGGGAAGAGACGGATTAATACCTTTCCCAACGGTATTTGTGTGTAAGTGAATGCAAGGAATTCAACTGGAATTCGGACTCGGCTCCCCGGTTTGTTCTTCCGAGTCGATATCCGCCTCAGCACAAAGCACATCCAATGATACTCAGAGGGTGAATAAAGGGAAAGAGAGACAGAGAAAACAGTGAGTATCATACTTGATAGTTTTAAACAAATGAATCGCAGAGGAGGGTTTAGGAGAAATAACAGAATAGAATCATTTAGGAGCAACAAAGGACAGAAAGTTGTGAAGGGCCATTATCGCTTATCTCCTGAAAAAACACAGCATATAAAGAAGAAAAAAACTACAGTATTTACATTATTTGGATTTTTGTCCTCATCTTTCTTGCCATTTGTACGACGTTTCGGCCGTTGTACGCTCCGGCCTACATTAGGTGCTAGGAATTTCGAACCGAACCCTTTATTACAATCACGGTGGTATATGAACTTCATTCCTTGCCTACTGCTTCTTCTGGAAGTCATGAGTTATCCTCCTCTAATCCAGTAAGTTCATTGTTCGCCACTGCTGTAATTTGGTATTGAACTTACAACTCTTTGGGTCAAGTCATAGGAACTAACCAACGTCTATTTACAGTATTTATAATGTAAATATTGTAACTACTACCCCATCTCAGAAAAATAGACAAATACTGAAAAAAGATCCTGTTACCTTATGTTTATCTCAGGCGTTTGAAAGCAAGTGAAACCATCCAGAATTACATTTGAATATATGAGACTAGCAGTATAGCCCGGCGTTGCTCGGGTGTAATGAAAGCTTTAAAACAAATCCATGGTCCTGGAGCTCAGACTCAGCCTAAAGAATATTTGTGTGAAGTTTGGTGAGAATCGGATAACAATTGTAGATTTGTATAAAGGACATACAGACAGATAAACAGACACACACACAAACATCTTGCCTTTTATATATATATATATATATATATATATATATATATATATATTGTCGATTTTCTGCACTATTGTAAGAACTGCAACCATGAAAATTCTTATCGTTTCTTATGTATTTGTCTATGAGTGTATCAAATTTGATTAAAATCGGACCACTCCTTCTATAACCCGATTTTTTCGCTTATCGATTTTCGATATTTATCGGGGAGGGGGTACCTCGACACAAAACCTAGCTAAGAACACTCGCAGACACTTATAGTACAACTGTGTAAATTTTCAAGAAAATCGGTTTAGCCGTTTTGGAGTCTATAGGTAACGGGGACACACTCACACACACACACACACACACACACACACACACACACACGCAAAGTTCCATTTATAAATAAGTTTAGATCACAGAAAATATACTTTCTATTATAAAATCCTGCGGAATCCGTCCTTTATAAATAAATGTCGCTGGCAGACTGGTTTTGAATAAGTTGATGCAACATTGCAACCCGAAACAAATGTAAAGAAAAAAAGCGGAAAACAGTGGACAGCCGAAAACGCAGGTGTTAAAGTATTAACAAGTCGCCAGTGTCTTAATCGAAAACACTTGGATGTTTCTGTTCTGCTAGGGTCCCAATGGTACTGGTTAAGGTGGAAAAAGTCCCACGTGTGGAAGTAAGAGTAAAAGATGGTTCAGGTCATGTGCAGGTTAACCATCAAATCGCACACGCTAAAAAATTGCTTTAATTTTTTATTTAAAAAATAACAATGGCAAATCGTTTCAAATAACAGGAAACAAACAACTTTTTTTTAAACTAACCTCTAAGAATCATCTGTGACGAAAATTAAAGTCTTGTGTGACTATCAGCAGAGAAGAAATTAAAAATTAAAAATGGAAGAACAATATCAGAAAAAAAGGAAAATTTCTCTTAAAAACTTTCTTAGTACTATGGAGAATTATCAGTCCTTATTTTCTGTCCATAGTAGTCACTCAGTTAAATGCATTACTTGTTACACGCTTTGAGTGATCATGTCTCGAAAGAGACATGACTGACTGTGCAGAAGATTATTCCACAGTAGGTTGACATTGCTTTCTACGGTAAACTGGTTGCCAGTCAAGGCTATAGAACCTAGTCTGTCTTATTATTTAACTCATATCTAGAGGGAAGAGACGGATTAATTCCTTTCCCAGGAGTATTTGTGCGTAAGTAAATGCAAGTAATTCAACTAGAGTTCGAACTCGGCTCCACAATTTGTCGTTCCGAGCCGATATCCATTGCATTTCTTTTAAAATATTACATAGTATGGCTGATGCTGTACTACAGAAGAGCAACTCTCTCCGCCGTTTTGGCGGCACGTTTTTCACTGACATGAATTTGGACCACTATATCGAGTCAGTTGTTACGTTGTTACGTTCGCTATAATGAAGGTTGGTACACTGTATCGTGTCAAAAGATGTTTTTTCGTCAGAATCCATATTGCACATTTATAAATATACCATTCGTTCGTTTGTTGAATACTGTTGCCATATCTTGTATGGTGTTGTTATTGTACATATCGAGATTATTTACAAAATCCAGGGAAGAGTCTTCAATAAAATCGACTAAGCATTTCCTCTAAAGTCATTTTCTCACCGACGTGACATGGCTTCCTTCTGCTGTTCTACAAATATTTTCATTACAACTGCTCTGATGTGATCTTTATTGGTGACCCAAATACATGAATTTAAGTGTGTTGCTCGATTGGCAAATAGATCTTACTATATTACTGATGAACTAGCTTGATGTAATTATTAATTCTATTCTAAAAGTTTTATTCTTGCATTTCCATTGTGGAACTCCCTTCCGATTTCTTGCTACCCTGTCAATTAAAATCTTCAAAAATTTAAATGCAGCGTTAATCGTCATTTCCGTTTGCTGGAACATTTTTCGTTTTTTCCCCATTCTCCCAATTCCCAGTCGTCTCATTCACTTTCACCTTCACTCCCTGTAAGCCCGCTGGATTCTAGTCGGCATTTTTTTTTTTTTTTTGCGAAAATACTTTTAAAAAACAGTTTATAGTTTCGATAATAGACATATAAATATGGTAAACAAAATATTTTTTATGCAAAATCGAATTAAAAAGTCATAATTTAAAAAAATGAATATGTAACTTTTCAAATAAACAAAACAATAATGTTATTAATATTTTAATGACAATATAATCATTATATTTTATTCAAACTTTAATTATATTTTATATGCATTGTAATTTTATTATATTTTAATGATATTTTAATGAAATTGCAAATTTATTATGAAATATTTAATGATATTTTAATAAGATTCTAATTTAATTATATTTTAATATAGTTCTAATGCAATTTTATTGAAATCTTAATGTTATTTAATAAAAGTTTATGTTGTTTTCAAGCAATTTATAATTAATCTGTCTTCTTGCAAAATGTTTTCTCCTATTCTAAGCAATAAGCCAGATGGTTACTGTGCTATTTGCATACAGTTCTACCACAATTATTACATGCATCCTTTACGGTCCGAGGCTTGTAATGCCCACAAACATTTACTTTTCTTCATTTCATCCTACATAGGCAAATAAAACCACTACGATGCAAGTTACGTTATTGAGAGTTGATGAAACAGAGTGAGGACGATTAAGAAAATGATTCAAGAAGACAGAAGATAACGATGGACATAGCATTTCAATTTGTGAAGATCAAAAGTTCACTGGAAAGTAAGAAGCTGCAAGTGAGATTCACAAGCAAAAAGTTCGTGAAGTCAAGTCAAGGTACGAACAAAATCAAATTGTCAGTTGTGACACATAATCACAAGTTATTTCCCTCACACATACAAAACAAACAAAGAAACTATATATATATATATATATATATATATATATATATATATATATTAAATAACTTTAATCCAAACGGAAAAGTAGGAAGGTAAATCTCAAAAATCTGATCCTAATTAATATAAAATTTTAATATTAAAAAATGACACAGGTGGAGAGCTCAATGTAATTAAAATTACAGAGCTAATATAAAATAAAATAAGTTTTCAACGTTCAAAATTGTTGTTGTATGATCATTTCAACATGAAATCCCCAAGAGTGATTCCACATATCGTCAGCAACTAACACTTTTTCCAAATGAAAAAAAAATGACAGTTAAGAACTAAGAAATTTACGTCACAAAAAACTTTTGATTTGTAATTAACGTCTATTTTTGAGATTTTACTTTTAGATAGAGATGTAAGGGAAATTTTTTTTATTTTTTTCATTTTGAAAAAGTGTTAGTTGCTGACGATATGTGAATCTCTCTTTGGGATTTCATGTTCAAATGATCATAAAACAACAATTTTGAACATTGAAAATTTATTCTATTTTATATATATATATATATGTATGTATGTATGTATGTATGAATGCATATATATATATATATATATATATATATATATATATATATATATATATATATATATATAACATTAAATTATGTACTGGTTTGACTAGAGACAGTTTTTCAAAAAATGTGGTCAATGCACAAACAAAAGTACTAAATATGCAGAGCAAACAATATGTGATAAAATGAAATAGGGTGGCGTTTATAAAATTGAAATTATGGCTTGTTTTGCTTGTGCGAGTTATAAAATAAAAACAGACATGTTGGATTTATAAGCGTTTCCTATTTGTTCTTGGTCCTATCAATCTGTTGGATTCTAATCTATACTTTATATTTGATACCAGTTCATTAGCATCACTGACAACTGATTGTTGTTAAGTTTTTATTGGTGTGAACAAGAAGTCAGGATTAGTCATTGTCGGTAAAAATCTAAACAATATAAGATACGTAGATGATATAGAGCTTATAGCAGACATGGAAAGGAAAAGACAAGACCTCCTACAGAAGTTATAACACGTCCCCTGACTGACAACAGCCAATCTTTGTCGACTGACAATTAATTACTTGGGGTTCCCTCTAAATGTGGGGACCTGGAGTCCCCCAGTATCCCTCTCAGATTGGCGATGTGTCGCTACTCTCTCACTTCCTCTTCTTCCACATCACTATCCGATCTCACTGACTCATGGTCCGCCAAGCTACTTATCGAATATCTAGAAAACTCCGAAAATTTGATAAGAGACTATAATTAGTCTCGGCGAAATCAACCACAGAATCGAGAATCGAAGGGAATAGCCAAAGCGCGTCTTACTTGCTACTGTCAATTTGCTGCCGCCTGTATTCGACGACTTTGTGTCGCTTGTTCTCGTCGACTTGCTGTCGCTTGTTCTCGCTGACTTCGTTACCGCTTGTTATCGTTGACTTGTTGCCACTTATTCTCGTTGATTTGTTGCCGCTCGTTCTCGTTGACTTGCTGCAGCTTGTTCTCGTTAGATTCGTCACTCGTTCTCGTCGATTTAACTTGTTGTCACTTGTTCTCGTCGGTTTACTGCTCCTCGTTCTCGTCAGCTTCGTCGCTCGTTCTCGTCGATTTGACTTGTTGTCACTTGTTCTCGCCAGTTTGTGGCTCGTTCTTGTCGGCTTCGTCTTTCGTTCTCGTCGATTTGACTCGTGGCCACCCTAGGGACAAATCTTGGTCCATTCGCCACCAAATATAACACGCGGCCAAAGCAGAATAACTTTTTGTCTAGTTTAGCCCAGACACGCGATGGAGTGCTATATGATGAAAACCAGATAGATTTGTATATATTCATATATATTGAATAAATAGAAGATTACAAGCTTGTCGAAACTAAGTGACACAAAAAATATCAGTTGGCTGGTATTTCATTAGCACCTTAATATTCGTGATCTTTTATCACCACGGGACGGTGGTTTGTTCAATTTGAAGCTCGCCGAATTTGGACTGACCGTCTCTTGCAATATCTCTGGTGGAAGGCTATATCAGCTTGACCGTATCATTCTATCGCTGATCCCCGTCTCTCTTAATTTCGTTTTCTAACCCAGTTTTATATAAAAGCCACAAAACCGGGGTGTTGAAGTTAGGTACGGGGTTCCTATTTCCGCCTCCCTATTTGTAACTTACCATGACTTGTAAGTACTACCATTTAACCATTTCGCTCTTCCGATAGAAGCGGAGAAAACTCACTCTCTGTTTTAATCTGCCGTCCTCGTAGTCAGTAAACAGGAAATCCTCAAATCAACGAGAGACATATTCGATGGGCTTGAACAGGTGGATGGCGGAGAAGATTTGAGAGAATTACCAAGAGGCTTCTGCTCCGATGAACTTAGATCACTGGTGCCCCCTAAATACGAATTTGCACGAGATACTAGATTAGCAACTAGATCCCACCCTTTTACAGTGAAATCGATAAAATGCAGCCGTAACTTCTACTCCAACAGTTTCTTTCCTCGCACTTCCCGACTGTGGAATTCTCTTCCAAAAGATTGCTTCCCCGACGGCTACAATCTCCAGGAGTTTAAATGTAAGGTCAATAGACACCTCCTAACACACTAACCTGCTCCCATTCTATCAAACACTCTTCCCATCTGCCCGACACTCATCCTCGCTATCCTTACTCATCTATCACCTTTCTCCTGACATTCCCTATGTCTATCCACTCCTTCTCTTTACCTTCCCCTATGTAGCCCCATGCGCAATAGTGGCAGTGGAATGCCTTGCCTGGGGTGAGATGATTAAAAAAAAAAAAAAAAAAAAAAAAAAAAAGGAAGAATTTTAAAGCGACAAGGGATAAGGGCAAGTGAAATATCTGTGATCGCCTACATCCTAAAGAGACACTGCGCGTAAAGATGAAGAATAAGTGGGGAGACCGTTCCAAATAAATGTTCGTTCGGAATCCATATTATGAAATATGAATTAGCAGTTCCAACAGTTTTTTATTTATTTTAGCGAACGCATTTGTATAATTTATAAAACAGAGTTCTACAATCATTCGCTTTTGAGATTATATAGAGACACAAAGAAAGAAAAGAATTTCACAAAGAAAGAGTATGTTAAAGACAAACGAACGAATGCAAATGAAAATTACAAAGAAAGAATGAAAGCATAATAAGAATAGCAACAGAAAGAAAGAACCCAAAAAGTTAGATGACGATAATATGTATAAAATGAAAGAAACAACGAAATATATATATATATATATATATATATATATATATATATAAAGAGAAAAAGAAAGAAAAACATATTAAGAAAGGGAGAAAGAAAAAATTAAGTGCTGAAAAATATGAGAAAAAAGAACAAAACATAGAAAGAAAAAAGGCAAAATAAAAAAGAAAAAAGGGAAAAAAGTTTGAAAAAATAAAACATGAAAAAAAGAAAGAAAAAAGCAAGCAAACAAGTTTTTTATTTATTTTAGCGAACGCATTTGTATAATTTATAAAACAGAGTTCTACAATCATTCGCTTTTGAGATTATATAGAGACACAAAGAAAGAAAAGAATTTCACAAAGAAAGAGTATGTTAAAGACAAACGAACGAATGCAAATGAAAATTACAAAGAAAGAATGAAAGCATAATAAGAATAGCAACAGAAAGAAAGAACCCAAAAAGTTAGATGACGATAATATGTATAAAATGAAAGAAACAACGAAATATATATATATATATATATATATATATATATATATATAAAGAGAGAAAGAAAGAAAAACATATTAAGAAAGGGAGAAAGAAAAAATTAAGTGCTGAAAAATATGAGAAAAAAGAACAAAACATAGACAGAAAAAAGGCAAAATAAAACAGAAAAAAGGGAAAAAAGTTTGAAAAAAATAAAACATGAAAAAAAGAAAGAAAAAGTAAGCAAACAAGAAAGAAAAACGAGAGAAAAAAGAATGAAAGAAAAAAGTTAATAAGAAAGCGGGAAAAAGAAAGAAAGAATGAATGAATGAATAAAAAAGAAAAGAAAAACAAGAAAAAAAGGAAAAAGAAAGAAAGAAAGAAAGAAAAAAGAACCCCAAGAAAAAATGAAAGAAAGAAAGAGAGGAAATTAATAAGCAAGCAAGAAAGAACGAACGAAAGATAGATAGATAGATAGATAGATAGATAGATAGATAGATAGATAGATATAATTGCGTGTGAACGCGAGAAAATTTAAATATATAGTGACTATGAATAAAATATATCAAATATTATAATTTTACGAAAAACATATCCAAAAACCGAATTCTTAAAAAGCTCTGAAGAAAAAATGTAAAGGACTATAAAAGATGTTCAAATAGTCAAAGATGACAAAGTGTCGAACTTTTTAAACTGTACAGCAAAGCAATTATGAGACAAATAAAAGCCTTACCAGGATTCGTCATTGGCGGCAACACTCTCAACAATATCAGGTACGCGGATGACACGGTGCTGATAGCAAACACGGAAAGGAAAATGTAGGACCTCCTATAGAAGGTATCAAAAAAAAATGAGAAGAAAGGACTGAACATAAACTTAACGAAAAGTGAATGCATTATCATCAGCAAAAAGAGGAGCTCAATAAGGAAACTAAAAGTCAGAGAACGTAAAATAAAACAAGTAAAAAAATTCAAATGCATTGGAAGTATTGTGACAGAGGATGGAAAGTGCGAGATTGAGATCTGAAGACTACATTGGCTTGGCCAATGACGCATTTCAAAAGCTAACCAGAGTACTGAAAGGCAGGAAAATCTCATTAGAAACAAATAAAAGAGTGCTCAATTGCAATGTGATATCTGTCCTTCTGTATCAAAGTAAATGCTGGAAAATCTCATCAAAGATGAAGGAAAAGCTTGAGGCAGCAGAAATGTGGTTTTTCAGAAGGATGCTGAGGATGCTATAGACGGAGCACTCGTGCAACGATGAGGTGTTGGAAAGGATGCATACGAGAAGAAAACTCATATTAAATATCAGGAAGAGAGAAATGAAATAAAAAATAAGAAAGAATTTTTATTCTTTCTTATTTTTTATTTCATTTCATAAGAAAGATTTTTTTATTTCATTTTTTATTTCATTTCATAAGAAAGAATGAACGAAAGAAAGAATAAAAGAAATTTCTCGGTAAAACATTATTAAGAAAAAGAAAGAATGAAAATAAGAAAGAAAAAGACAGAAGAAAAAGAAAAAATTAGCAAAAGAATGACAAGTAAAATATTCAAAAAAAGAAAGAAAAAGAAAAAACTGGCAACAGAATGACTAGTAAATATTCAGAGAAAGAAACAAAGAAACAAAGAATGAAAGAAAGAAACGAAAAGATGACAAAAGAATGACAAGTAAAACATTTGAAAAAAGAAAGAGAGAAAGGAAAATATGGTAAAATAATTACTAGTAAAATATTAGAAAAACGAAAGAAAGAAATAAAAATTGGCATAAGAATAACAAGTAAAACATTATAAAAAAGAAAGAAAGAAGGGAGGAAAGAATGAAAGGAAAGAAAAGAAAAATATTCGATAAAAGAAAGAGAGAAAGAAAAGTATGGCAAATGAATGACTAGTAAAATATTAGAAAAACGAAAGGAAGAAAAGAAAAATTGGCATAAGAATATCAAGTAAAACATTCTAAAAAAAGAAAGAACGGGAGAAAGAATGAAAGGAAAGAAAAGAAAAATATTCGATAAAAGAAAGAAGGAAAAAATGGAAAAAATGACAAATAAAACATTCGAAAAAAGGCAGAATATAAAAGAAAAAATTTAAAAAAAATTAAAATTAAAACCTTCGAAAAAAGAAAGAAAGAAAAGAAAAAAACGCAAAAGAATGACTAATAAAAGTTTCGAAGAAAGAATAAAAATAAAAAGGAAATATTATGGAAGAGAGTTTTGCTATTAAAAACAAAACAGTAAATCAATAATAAGTAAAGAGAACAGAAAAACAGAAAAAGAATAAAAATATAAAATCGAAAGAAAGTAAAACGAAAATGAATATCTCATAAAAAACATAAAAATAAAAAATAATGTAAATGTTGAATAAACAAGAGAAGCGACAAACATCGCTAAAGGATAATCAAGGGAGGCAACTTTTGTAAAAATGTTCAATTGCGATAGGCACACATTAAGTAGACCTTTAGTAAGGACAAAGCCGACTTTTTAAAAAAGAATAAAATAGATAAATAACAGCAGTTCGAGAACAGTAGTAAATTATATTCTAATGTTGAAGAGTAATGCAAAGTTTGTAAAATAGAAAAGAAAAACATGATCATTGAAAGAAATAATAAATAAATAAATAAACATGGCAGAGCAATCACAAGAAAAGCGAAAGTGAAAGTAGACATACCATAAAGATTAATGAAGAGATGGAGAGAGATAAGAAGTCTAGTTAGATTGAATAATGCAGTAAAAGTATAAATTTGAAAATAAAAGTGGTATAGAAAAAGAACGAAAATAACATTAATAAAGAAAGCGATTGGTTCCCTAAAGAAAAAAAAATGAAAAATACTTTTACATATTGAAACAAAATAAGGACAATTTGTGAGCTGACAGAAATAGTTGGTTGACTAATTTGAAAGATAATAAACTACGCAAACAGATATATGCTTCATTATATATATATATATATATACATACATATATATATGTCTGTGTTGCATATAGCCTCATTATATATATATATATATATATATATATATATATTGTATTTTATATGTTTATGTTGTACATGCGTATAGGCGACTGCGTGTTTTGGATATGATTATGCCAGTGGCGATTGCCGAGGACGAAACAAGCGAGGACAATTTTGACAAAAGCGAAGACATTCTGGTTATGTGACGCCTCCGTGTCGTGCCTCGATGTAAGGGCTAATGCGATCAACGGTGGTATTACGCTCTCGCTAGATATGTCGGACCGAGAAATGGAGAGAGTAGAAAACAAGCTAATGATCAGCGGATAAATTATGAGATCTGTAATATATATGTTTGGCTTAATCCTGAAGAAACGACCAACCTTCGCCTTTCGTTGTTTCGCGTTTCGCAGCCCACAAAAAATTGAGACTACACTGTCATTAAATAGACGGTATCGAAGCGAGGAAAGCAAATTAGCTGCGGTTCTGGTCATACGAAGGGCGTATCCTTGCAAACATAGCTATCTACGTCCTTTTGGGTGTCTGTCTGTTTGTCTCTAGGTACTGGAATTCATTTAATTAAATAAAGATGTCTCTCACAATTAATGCTGAATTTACATAAAGTATAGTATGGGCTGAAGCCTAATGACCCCAAAAATAGATGGATCCCTATGTCTTTAGACCCTGTTAAAACTATAATATATAAGAACAGAAAGATTAATTAATTAATTTTAGTTGAAGTGTTTCATCTTTTCTCCAACAAATGCATCATCTAATATTATTCCGTTATAATAAGAATCGCTGTATATATATATATATATATATATATATATATATATATATATATATATATATATATATATATACCCCTCCTGTCACGGTCATGGAGAGAGAAACGATAGTGAGACAGCATCGGCTCAGTTCATTCTCTTTACTACCAGTTATTAAAATTTACTACCTGTTGTGAAACGTCTTCATGAGTAGATTATAATTTTGTTTTTTTGCAAATATTATGTCGTCGAGTAGTGAAGAATATATATATATATATATATATATATATATATATATATATATATATATATGAAATTATGTGTTTGAACATTATTTATAATCGATACTCGTATTTGAGTAGATATTCTGCTTTTAATCAAGCAGTATGTTGACATACTTATTTCTATGATAAATTTTGTACGAAAATGTGCGTCATTCTGCTGGATTCGAATCTGCGACCCCTATCAACATAGACCACTCGACCACAAATGATACCACAGTCCAAATGAAGTGTTGTATAGGTTTGATTTTATTTGAGCCCTTTTATATACAACTGGGTACTGGTGTAATTTAATTCTAACCAAAAACTAATATATATATATATATATATATATATATATATATATATATATATTTTAATTTTTTTAAATTTAAATGCAATGTCAATGTTTGTTTTCTTTATTTATTTTTTAATCGAAATTACCCTGAGTATGGCATTAAAGTCACTAAGATATAATGTATGAAAAATTTAGAAAACCCCGTTATTTTTAATAAAGTGTAATCAGCCAGATTAAGAATTATATTTAATTAGGTTGACTTTTGTAAGAAAATGGAAACACAAAGAAACTCTAGATAAGATTGGTTGGCACCCCATAATGTAGCATGTTGGCATGAGTATCCTTGGAATGTATAACTTTTTTTCTCTAGGTACTTCATAACATCACGATGACAAGTATTTCTCAAGAGAGTTCTTAATAAAAACATATGAAATTAATGCATGAAAAATTTCTTAACTCTAGCATCAATCCTCTATATTCAGCTTATGAAACTTTTCAGTCTATCCTTGTAGTTAGAATAAAGCAACACAGTTATTAATAAGAGGAGTTGAAATTAATGGATGCAAGATTTCATAGCTCTAGCCTCACTCTTTCATAGTCAGTATACAAACTCTTAAGTCGACCCTTGTGTCTGGAAAGAAACAATGCAGTTATTAAAAAGATCTGAAATTTATGCATGCAAGATTACACAGCTCTATTCTCACTTTTCTTAGTAAGCCTACGAACTTTTCAGTCAAAACTCGTACCTGAAAAGAAACAATGCAGTTATTAATAAGAAGATTAGAAATTAATGCATGCAAGATTTCACAGCTCTAACCTCAATCTCACATAGTCAGCCTACGAATTTTTCAGCTTAAACCCGTACCTTGAACGGTTTTTAATAAGATTAGACATTAAATCTTGCCAGATTTCATCGCTATTTCATCTCTTCTACATGATCAGCTCATGAATTCTTCAGCACAGCATAGTATAGTTGATTTACTAAACGCAGCTTAGATGTGGTACAAGGCCAAAATTATGGGACACACAGTGAGGATCGAACTCACTTGTAACTGGTTATAGTGAGACAAGCTTGCTAATCATTACACCAAGCTGAGGTAGCCAACAGCATATAGTAATATTTGGTGTATTCATTGATTTCTTTAAAGCCAAAATTTTTCCGTTTTATGTATTTGAAGATTTGCATGAATAACTTGATTTTTGAACCGAGTGTTTCATTTACGAAAAGAAATATTTGAAAAGCGATCTTTTTTTTTTTCAAAATAGAAACGATGAATTATACAATTTCAAAATCATAAATGTCTCTCTACTTCTTGTTCTCCAGCTTGTTGGAAATCACTCCCGGTAGCTCCTGTCTTTAAGATTTCTGGAGACTCTGTTGACTCCTCGAACTATCGCCCTATTAATCTCTTATCGTTGTTGATGTGCGATATGTTGCAGTGGTTATTGGCTCTGAAATAAAAATCGGAGAGCCGAGTTCAAATTTCAGCTGAATCCGTTGCATTCACTTAAACGCAAATAACCATGAGAATGAACTATCGCCCGGTTCACACTCCACCCACGTCTATTGAATAGGTGTAGAGGCTCATCCCTTGTTCCCTGTTTAGGATGTGGTTTCCGGCTTTCTCTATTCCAATCTTTTCACTCTTACGTAGCCCCCTGCACACAAGTGGCCTTACCGCCTTGCCCGGGGTGATATGATTAAAAAAAAAAGGTATTAATTCATCTCTTCACCTCCAGCTATATGTTAAATAGCAGAGCAGATTGGGTTCTATCGCCTTGGTTGACAACCGGTATACCGCAGAAATTAATGGCAACATACTGTGGGAAAATCTTCTCCCTAGACAGTCATGTCTCTTTCGAGACATGATCGGCCAAGCCTGTATAAATGTCTCATATGGAATTATCATAAAGTTACAAAATAATAAATACCTCGATGCTTCTTGCTTTTCAGCATGAAACCCACCCCACTTTAGTAGCTCCTGCCTGAATTCTGGAGAACTTTTTGATCTCCTATTAATCACTTCCGCTTTTTGACTAGAAGCTCTAATCAACGTCGATTTGGTTAATTATCAAATTTCAAACGACCATCTTTCTGATAGATATTATAACTTTCTTTTCTACAGGTCTATTGCTGATGTATTAAAGACTATCTTGGAAATTGTTTATCAAGATAAGAACGGCAAAATTAGCGCTGTGTTTCTAGATAGCTTGAAGGCAGGGTTTTGGTATGCTGGCTTTCTCCCTAATCCTAAGGGCTAGGGTGTATCTGGACAAATATTTGGTTTAATCTAATCGTTTCTAGCAAATCGCGTGATGAAGGACGTACTGAACAGCTATACTAGTTCATTTCACATGAATACAAGGGTCCCGAAGGCTTCTATCCTTGCACGACTTTGTTTTTCTCTTTATCGTTGATTTTCGTAATGCCATCAGTTCCATATATAAGTGAAACAATTATTTATTTACTAGCATTTTAGTAGCAATTTCCGACAAAGGGAAACTGACAACTACTCTTGACTAGGTTAAATAAGACAAGAAAATTGGTTTTAAATGTTAACACCTTCAAAACGAAACTGCATTCATTTAGTCACCAAAGTGAAAATTTTTTGCCTGCCATCAGCATGATTGATGCTAACCATGGCTGATGCTAACTTATAGCTCAGTTCACATCGTTTTTGAACAGTAGTAGAAGGATTATCCCTTATTTACTGCACCACAAAGCATATCCATACTGACATCTGTGTATTTTATCTCATTAAGATTTCGTTCCTTGTAGGATTTCTAGCTCCCCTATGAATATAGGGGAGCTAGAGATCCTACAAAGGATCTCTAGCTGTAGTGATTGAATATATTTCTGGACAAGTGTCATAATTATTCGAATTGTATGGTTAATATTTTGCTTTTGTAACATGATGGCACAAAAATTAAAACCAAACGCTAGAACAATGTTCAATTTCTTAATCTAAATTTGATACAAATAATCCATACACTGTTTATTAATAATTTTTTGAATCTTTTTGCAATAGTTACATTTTCGAACTATTTTCCTCATCTTTATTGTTTTATTGACGACAATTTGGCTGTTGTACGCGCCGGCTTTCTTCAGCTTTAGAAATTTGAATCGAATTAATTTATTTCATCCTCCGGTGTAAATTTTTCTAATTCTTGGATATCTTTAGTAACTTAAATCTCCAAGTTTTTGCTATGAGGTATTGAAATGAGTTCAATACTGTGTAGTGAATATCAGATTGGAACGAGAAATTAGATAGTAGAGTTTGAATTTCAGTTCACTTACGCGTGAATACCATTCGAAAACATCTCTTCTCCCACCAGCTATGTTTGCTTATATTGAAACAGATTGGGTTCTATAGCCTTGATTGGCAACCAGTCTATCACAAAAAGAAATAGAAACCTGTAAAAAAGCGGGGAAATGTGGGAAAATTTCTAATGTGGGATAATCTTTTACCTAATCAGTTATGGCTTGAAAGAGACAAAATCACCCAAGAGGGTATCACTCTTAATTCGTCCGGAGGATATCGGCTCGAAACGAGAACTTGGAGAACCGAGTTCCAACTCAAGTTGTATTCACTGACGTGTAAATACTCTTGGGAAACATCTCTTCTACCACAAGCTATTGGTTAAATAGTAGGACAGATTGGGTTTTGTAAACTTGGTTGACAACCAGTCTCCCGCAGAATGTAATAGAAACCTATGGGAAATCGGAAAAAATCTCAATGCGGAAAAATCTCCTGCCTAATCAGGTCATGGATCGAAATAGATATGAACGTGTATCATGTAGGTTACACTTAGCTCGCCCGGAGGAGGAAGATAAAGCGTTTTACATAGGGTCAACACACCTAGCTTTAAAAAACACAAGTTACAGAAGCATCAACGATCTCTTTGTCGATAGCGAGGGGGTCGTCAATAAGCCTATGCTGCGCTGGAAGAAATTGGTTTCAGAGGAAAAGAAAACGCTAGTGTGGATGGCAGACTTGGGAAGAAATGAGCAGAAACACTTATAAAGTTAGCAAATGAAAGCGAGAAAAAAGGACTAATGATCAAAGAAAAAAACGAGATGTAGGCATAAAAAATGTCAGTCAGTTAAGTACCATACGTAATATATGCTTGAGCGATCATGTCTCGAAGGAGACATGACTGACTGGGTAGAGGATTTTCCCGCAGTAGGTTGCCATTACTTTATGCGGTAGACTGGTTGCCAGCCAAGGCTATAGAACCCAATATGCCCTGTTATTTAGCCCATAACTGGAGAAAAGAGACGTATTATTACCTTTCCCAAGAAACATTATTTCAGTACGTCGAAGAAATATTAAGGAATGCTACGTGTTGGCTGCTTGCCGACCCGTAAAAAGAAATGCTTTCCATCAGTGGAAACAACACAGAATAAAGTGTGTGGTTTAAGAAGGGTCGTATTTCGAAGGGGATTAAATGCAGAATTTAGATGTGTTGTAGTTTTCATTTTATTGCATCAGTCCCTATATTTTTGATCAGTCTTCGTATATTCATTTTGGTAATGTCTGCGCAACAAAATTTTAAAGCAGAAATCTTATCTTGAATAATAAAAAACTAAAAAGAAAATACGGAGAAGCCGTTCAAATTAATGAGAGATGCTTCTGAAAAAATGAACTTTTATTGTCTGTTATTTAAAAAAACAATGCAAATTGTCCTCTCAAATATTTTGTCATTCTATAATGGATGCCAATATTTTACAGATCTTTTGCGCCGAAACTACAGGGACAGAGACGATATTTGTAATTTTCGACTGTTTTTATTCATAGCCTTAGAAGAATATTCCTTTCTGTTTTAGAATTTTTCTTGTTCGAAATACTTATTTTTTAGTTCATTATAGAACATGATAAGGAAGACATGAATAGATATGTCCGCTGCTTATTTACTTCAACAATAATAACGTTTTACCCAATCATATATATATATATATATATATATATATATATATATATAAGTGGGAGATAACTGGGGAAAGATGATTCGAAACTTTCATAATACAGAAACATAATAATGATAAGAAAAAAGTTACCATAAGAATGAATAAGAAAACAGTAAACGATATCATTTGTAACATGCATTCAAGATTATGACATTGTG
>JBBBDQ010000221.1:1262500-1305000 GCA_037127315.1 Ascarosepion bandense
TTTAAAAAGATTTACTCATCCGTGGCGAACTATTTTGAAGAATGCCATATATAATAATAACCGTTAAATTTTATACTCTTTTTTTTCTAAGAAAATAATATGCAACTCAAAAATAACTTTAAAATAAATTATATTACGGAAACAAATTGCTAATCACAAAATTTTGTATTTTCATTCACTAGTTTTCATATATATATATATATATATATATATATATTTATGCGCTATTTTATTAACATCAACACACAATGTGAGATATCATTTTTATTCACTGATATATATATATATATATATATATATATATATATATATATATATATAGTGTAAAATTGTAACGATTCTTCATGGAAAACATGCTGCTTTTCTTTTCTGTTTATTAGCAGTTTATTGATAGAATAGCATTTTAGGCAAGCAGGTTTTTTCATAGTGCTCACTATCAAGATAGAGATGGGCACCTCGGCGTAGTGTAATGTTTAGCAGAACCAGTTACGGTTGAGTAGTGAATTCGATCCTCACCGGGTTCCCCATATTTAGGCCTTGTGCCACATTTAAGCTGCGATTAGTAAATCACCTATCAAGATAGAGATGCAGAACTAATAGAAATAAACAAGATGTTTTTTTTTCACTTAACTGTGCCATGCTGTCTCCGTCATGCCATCTTAAAAGTTTTGGAAAGGCAAATGTTTCACTCTTCAGGGATTTATTTTTATTGCTGTTGTTTCTCAATTTCTTTCTGTATTTATATGAATTTACTGTAGTTTGTTAACTTTGTGTGCAAGTGATTCTTTTTACTTGATGAAGTTGGTTGTTTACGCGGTGTAGATGTTTGACTATAGTTTATAAATTTTTTATCGGTCAAGGTTTTGTAGGCCGTCTATTGCTTTTTATTGTTTCACTTTTTGCGCGGTTATGTGTATGTTTGCTCAATTGCCTTATATTGAGTCGAACTCGTTTTATCATTTTGAATTGAGGTATTTACCCTGTTGCGTCGAACATTTATGAGCCCGCTTAGTTTTTTCTATTCTAATATAACGTACCAGTTTATTATCTTCTAATTTATGGTTATGTGCGCTATATATATATATATATATATATATATATATATATATATACATAGCGGGTACATAACCTTATATATATATATATATATATATATATATATATATATATATATATTAAAGCAAGAGCCAACAGATCTACCTAGGTTTCACCCTACGGCTCGTCAGGGTAAGTGTTGCTCTACTATTGTATCGAGCACTTTAGTGTTAGATTTCTCGTCTCGGGTGTTTTTTTCCTACGAGTTTTTTTGACGTATGTTCAAGTACTTGGTTTGTTTCTTTCTTTACTTCCTCTTTTTCCCCCTCTGAGTTTGTTCTCGGTGTGTTTCGAGACGAACTGAAATATATGATAACAATTATTAGTATTAGCATTATTGTTATTATTATTGTTATTATTATCATTATTTTTATTATTATTATTATTATTGCTATTATATAGTGGGTACACAACCTTATATATATATATATATATATATATATATATATAAATTGTGTGCTCATATTTGGGCAGAAATCTGTCTTTTATGCAGGTTTCATTAACAATGACAGACAGGGTGGGATAGTTCAGTTTATATGCAATTTTTCATGTGATCTTACGATTTTGTCTTTTGTCATTATATTAAAAACTGTCCAAATGATTTGTATATCCGAGCACTTTCAGTCATACTTTTAAACATTTTCGGGGATGAATTTCATTTTACGTGTAAGGGAAAGTTTTTGGTGTTATGTATGAAGTAGAGTAGTTAGCCACCCACCTTCTCTGTGACTTTTAATGAACCTGCATATATATATATATATATATATATATATATATATATATAAATTCTGAGTGAAATACTATTTCAACTTAGGAGATTTAATTAAAGACTGTGCAATTATTGCGAGATTCAGAGCATAGAAAAGATAAATGAACTTTGATTTTTATTTATTTACTACTGGATAAATATTTCTTTCCCAAATATATATATATATATATATATATATATATATATATATATATATATATATATCAGCAGTAGAGCCCGGCGTTACTCGTGTGTACCTGGAGCTAAAACTCTTTGGACGTTGGCACGAAAGACTTAAAAGCAATAATTTTTTCCAGTTAAAGTGAAACCGTAGGCTGAAAGAAAAATGAATGCAAGTCAAATTTTGATTTCCTGGTATCGATATCAAATAAGTTTTTTCGTCGTAAACTGAATTTTGAAGGTTAAATAAGTCCTCTGAGTAAATGGGATCATGGCTGTTACTAAGAACTACAATAATACCTACTTAGAACCAAAAACTAAAATAAAAGGGCTGAAAAAATACAGAAATACAGTCAAATAAACACATCTTTTCTGCACTATTGTAAGAACTGCAAACTTGAAACTTCTGAATATCGTTTCTTATATCTTTGACTATGAGTGTATCAAATTTGATTAAAATTTTTTCGATTATCAATTTTCAATATTTATCGGAGGTATCTCGACACAAAATCAATCTAACTATATTCGCAGACGCTTATAGTACAACTATGTCAATTTTCAAGAAAATCGGTTCAGCCGTTTCGGAGTCTATAGGTAACACACACACACACACATACACACACACACACACACACACACATATATATATATATATATATATATATATATATATATATATATATATATATATAATAGATAATTAATCATTAAATATAAGACCGAACTTTTAAAAATCATTTGGTTGAAAATATATTAAATTTGCTACTAACACTCTTTCTTCATATACACACACACACACACTCACACGCATATATATATATGGTACAATGAAGAAATTGTCTTCTAAATTTAAAAAAAATTAATATAACACCGACATCTCATACGAAAGTTACACAAAATTATGAATGGGGAATGCGTCTCTGTCCATGTTTTTGTTTCCATGTATGTTTGTGCGTAAGCGCTCAGATGTCTAGGTATGGTTCGTTTTCCTATGCGTCTGTACTAATTACGCTATGAATTCGCGACTGTTTTAAAGGCGTTGACAAAGAGTGCGCCAACTTCACACATGACTGTTCAAGGCACAGGTAACGCAGCTGAAAATGATGCAACAGACTGGCGTTCTGTCGTTGGAAAGCAAGAAAGCCGATTACATTCATAACAAAAAAGATAGGAAAGCAAATGGCGGCCACCATCTTCATAGAGTGAATAAAGGCGGGAAGATAGACAAGAAGTGCGAATGTTTTCCCCTTGTTTCAACCAGATATTATCAGCATTCTACCCTATCACCATCCTTTACGGATAAAAAGACAATCATGAAAAAGTACTTCACACGCTTCTAAACACCTCCAAAGGATACTATTCCTGTCGCAAAGTGCTAAAGAAAAATTCCAAGAATACACACATACATATACACAAACACACGCATATATATATATATATATATATATATATAGTGTATTCGGGCAGCATTCCCTCATTTATACAAGTGTTATGTATATTCGAACAAAAGTGCTTTAATTTCTGGACATGAATTCTGTAAAACTGTCTAATGGCTATTATTTATTATGATGGATGATTTTTAAATGAATATGCAGTGACATATATAATTGCAAAAATTTGACACTTAACTCACTAGGTTCCTGCCGAATTCAAAGTTTCCTGACGACCCCGTGATGATGTTCTCACTCGTCAGGGCTAGTTTGCCTTTAAGTTCTCTTTTTTCTGTTTATACAGAGTTTGGCGTGATTTTTGTGGGCGGGGTTTTCTTTGGGATTGGTTGATTTTATTTTTATTGTGCAGGTGTTATATTTTTATTTTTTTTAATTTCTTGTAGTTGTTTTTCTGGTGTTTGCGTGAGTCGCTGTTTGTTTAATTGCTTTGTATTAGGTGGTCTCCTATTTTCTCTTGACCTCTTTGATTAGTCTGAGCTTTGTCTTAGCATGTTGTATGACGTTTTACTATTTCTGGGTATTGGTTACGGGTTTGTGCTTTTGTGTATATTTGTTTTTGTAGATTTTGTGCGTGTTGCTTTTCGTTTGGTAACTGTTGCGTTATTTTCTGTCTTTTGTCATAATCGAATCTTTGCATATATATTTATTGTTATATTTATATTATTTGTATATTTTGTTTTGTTTGTTATCATATCAGTGTCCTCAGAAATCTTTGAAGTTGTCATAAACCAGCTCAGCTAAGACAACAAATATCTCCCCAACTCAATAGTGAGCACTTTACGATAAAAATACTTCATGTAAAAATATTTTGTCAGTAAAACCACTGAAAAAACAACCTTGACGCTAAACTTTATCACGATTAAACACCACACACACACACACACACACACACACACACACACATATATATATATATATATATATATATATATATATATATATATATATATATATACCTACACATGCATTCATGATACATATAGAGATACATGTATACATGTATGAACATATATATATTTGGAAAATAAGCTGTTTATGCAGCATGGTTTCAGTCTTTTTGTGTTGTCAGGCATTATAAATTAAGTCATTTCTTAACGCTTAATTTTCGACACACAGTAGGAGTTTTGAAATCGCATAAAAGGGAGTTGAAAATAAGGGGAGGCGCTATTCTTGAGGATTGAAATAGTATTGTACATACATTCGTTCCAAAATGTATTTTCTAATGTGTATACATCATGACATTTTTGGGACATTTCATTTAGTAACATTTTTCGTTGGAAATGATACTACAGGCAACTCTTCTTCTCGGCACTGTCTGCAGATACCACAGCCACTTTAAACGACTGGCCTTTCTTAATATAGTCTAGAACAGATTAGGATTATGGTGATATTTTCCATTGATTTCAACACTAAGTAGTTGGCTAGTTTGAGACGATTCCAAGGGTTTATAGCTTGAATGATGACTTGTGGTTTTATCATATTTTTAAAATTGTCTTCAATACACAGCCCGTATATTTTGTTCTGTTCATTTATATCTTGAACTTCTGCTTTGTAAATAACTCTTTCTGTTTTACAAACTCCATCAGGTTGAAATTTACTTTTGTCTTTGCATTTACATTTTTCATTAATGACATCTTACTGCACGTTATCTTTGAGCTTCCGAGCGTTTTGTAGTTTTATGTAATTTTCTAAATGACAAGAACAGCTGTAACTTAATTTTACTATATTTCTATTAAATATCTTGTATAATTCAGAACTTTTAGCTAAGTGTTTATTAAGCAATTCGAAAGATATTAAATAATGTAAGTTTTATGTTAGCGTCAAGGTTGTTATTTGATAAGTCCTCTCAAATAGCGAGATGTTTTTGATAATGTGATTTATACGTAATTCTTGTATTTTCACACAGAATTTTCCTTGAATGTTCTTGCAAATTATTACTTAATAAATACTGTTTTGTGTGTCAGTCACAGATGTCAGAAGGGGACAGAATTCGAGATGCCAAAACAGGACCAATCACATTGCTGTAACGCTGGGACAATGAGAGATTTGCGATACTACTTCCATAGAACGAGGTTAGATTAACTACATTCTTTACTTTGACCAGGGCTAATCTAAGGCTAGGTCCTGTGATTATTCGCTCATTGTGATGAACCTCATTTCTTGCAAATTCAAATGGTGTTAATTAAGTTCCACTCGAGCAGCTTCTTCCCGGAAACAGCTGCTCTCTAGAACCGATTCCAAAAGGGATGATTTCGCGATCACGACAATCTTAATCTGTTCATATTTTCGGTTAACAGTTATCTTTCCTGCATATCCTCAAAAACAATGCCACTTATGCTATAACACACTACCTTGAGTGGCTAGTATGTATATATATATATATATGTGTGTGTGTGTGTGTGTGTGTGTGTGTGTGTGTGTGTGTGTGTGTGTTTTATGTAGAAACGTTTTGTCTGTCTAGGCGTACGTTGGACGGTAACATTAGTTAATATAATTTTATATATGTAAGTGTGCGATGAAAATAGATAGATAGATAGATAGATAGATAATGAAGAGAATGAGATAAATAAATGGATCAATAGATATCAACAAAATGAGATAGATTGATATATAGATGTAGAGAGAGTGAGAGAGAGAGTGAGACGAAAAGACTGTCATAGATAGATAGATAGATAGATAGATAGATAGATATGAACAGAATTAAACAGTTATGAAAAGAATTCTGTTTATATCTATCTTTTCACACACATACACACACACACATATATATATATGTATATATATATATATATATATATATAATTCTATTCATATATATATATATATCTATCTAGCAATTTTCTCGTACACATACACATACACACTCATATTAACTAACATTACTGCAAAACATACTCCTAGACAGACAAGCGTTTCTACATGAACGTACATATACACTATTACACACTTTACCGTCCGAAATATTGCTCACACTTATATGCAAAAATTATTCATTGCTTTAATACACGTAACACATATCTGACTAATACGAATTAACCCCAAATCTTTTTAATTTTTTGTTTTTGTTTTGTGTGTGTTTCTCTCGGTTTATGAAGAAAACTGTGTCAATTACTCTGTAATCATCTATCTGGAGTCGCTCCCGGACATTTTACATGGTGAACCTCACTGTAAAAAAGGATGAGGCCCATAGACCGAATGTGAATAGGGATATCCCAGAAATTCAGACAGAAATACTCTCGCGTGCAGAAGATTTGCATTGAATGGTCAGGAACAAAGTCGATCGTCTGACGCAAAACGAGCTGTTAATTCTTTACGCAAAATAAATGCCTCAATATGAAATATTACACGAATTGCTTCTGGAAGGATCTACATTAGCCACTTGTAGTAATCTGTAAATAATTGTCTCCAGGTGAAATTTGATCGGAGTATTCAACTTTTAAGTAGAAAAACGGTTTGTGAATTTTTCTTGTCCCACATTGCCGAAAATGAAGAAATAAAAATATAAAAAGCAAATGAAAACTCGGTAATTGAATTAAATAATATTAATTAATAAATTAATCATAAAAGCTTTAGGAATTACCTCAACTTTAGGTCGATTAGATTTCCCTTTCCTCTTTTCATTTTAAATGGTAACATCGATTTCAACAGGGCCGAAATTAGGATTTATTTTTCAAGTGCACGTTCACCTGCAAGGGCTTACTTCGTGCTAGTAATTGGCTTTAACATTTCTTCTTCTTCTTCTTCTTCTTCTTCTTCTTCTTTATGACCACCTCCTCCTTCCTCTTCTTCGTCTTCACTCTCACTACGGCCACCTCCTCTTAATCCTCCTCTAATCCTACTCCTAAATCTACGCCTGCTCCTTTTCTTGTTCTTGTTCTTGTTCTTGTTCTTCTTCCTCATTCTGGCTATGACTCTCTCATCCACCTACTCTTCCTTCTCCTCCGATTCCTTATTTTCTTCTTCATTCATGCAATTATTATTTCGTTTCATTTTTTTCTTCACATATTCAAATATATTCAGTCCAATATACTTCTTTATATATTAAATATGATCTTGACTTTTTTAAGCCTTTCTTAATATTTTTAGCGAGGCTTTGTTCTTTGGGTTTATTCTAATATAAACACATAGAGACACGCACAAATAAACGCCAATATATATATATTAATAATTAGTTAATTTGTGAGTTTTTGGTCATAATTAAATTAGACCAGTACATAGTTGTATTAAAAAGTGTTCAATAAAATTCTAGAAATTTTGAATAATTGTAATTTGGAAACAAGTTATTTCGCGACCTGGGTTTCTACCTTTCGGTGTCTTCAGACGATTTACAATCACTGATTTCATCGTTTTTTAAAAAACGCTCACGTAACAGGGATCTTTTATGAACGCGCAAAAATGAAAATAAAATAACCAAGCCAAGAGAAAGAGACAAATAAAGAAATAAAAAATAAAGAAAAAAGTAGACAAATAATATGAATACTGTCACAAATAATTAGCTTTCACAAAAACTTTTTTTTAAAAATTTAACTATTTAAAAATTCACAAGAAACTATATATTACAAAAATAAGAAAAAAAGATTCATATACAAAAAGGTTCACAAAATAATCAAATATGACAAATATCATTATAATGATAATTTTCATTAAATACATGACAAAAAAGAAAATTAAAGAAAAATATAGACAAAAAACAAAGGAACCAATATAGTAAAGGCGAAAGTAGTTAACATAAAAACAAATGTTTCAAAATTAAATAGATAATAAACAATATAAATATAGATTAAAAGAATGTATAAATTGTTATCACAATAATATTTATAATATAATATAATATAATATAATAATAATAATTATAACAAGAAAAATCAAAATAAAATAAAAAATAAATTATCTGATTCAAAAAAGAAAAAGGACAGTTGAATTTGCTAAAAAATCTTTGGTAGAATATTATAAGCATACAAATCTGGTAACTTAACTCTTTTTTGTGACGACATTTCAAAATCACTTCTTTTCGTTGGATTAAAAGCTGATTATTATCACTAAATTCAATTATCTTTATTGTTTCATCTAAGCATAAGTTACATCTATTTCTAAAGCAAATAGGAGATTTACCTACGATCTTCTATTCGATCTGAGGAGAGAGTCCTCTGTCTTTTAATTTCCAGAAATATTTAGACAGATATGTTTTGGATTTTAGGTGGGGGCCTAGAGAAGGAATATTTATGATCATAAAATCTATGTTTCTAAGGTCTGGCAGAAATTCTAAAGTATACTTTCATTTCATATCATATTCCATAGAAAAGATAGTAACTTGCTATATGACTTACCTCCAACTGGGCAGTTAGCCTTAATTCTACAATTACCAGGGGATGTGCATTTATTTCGTGAGTATTACAAAAATTATCTAGTATATTATTACTATGAGAATTAATAATGCTGTAGGCATTACTAGTACAAGAATGAATAATTTTCAATATCATTAGCGGGCTATTAAATGAAAATGTTTAATGATCAATTTGAGAAAATCTGACAAATATTAATGTTACACAACTGACAAAAAGTGGGGTTGAACCTCAGACCTTTTTATTATTTTTAGACTTATTATTACCAGTTTCATAGGGGGTGGTTGATAGAGTAATTCTTGTTTAAATCCACTTTGAGTGTGTTACTATAAGAGATTTTATTATCATTAAAAGATAATTTATTTAATCTAGTATTAACGATGGTAGGAATTTGTTTTATCACTTTGAGGGAATGCTTAGAATTAATATTAATGTCTATTGGAAACTAACTATTTTTATAAATATTATTACAGTGGTTCAAAGCAATAACCAGAAAACTAACAATTTTAACGTTTGAAGAAATATCTATATTTTAAGTGATTTAAAAGCCCTTATTACTTTCTTTTGTAACCTCGTGTCTGTTTAAGTGTGTGTGCCATTACGTAGACTTAACATTATTTTCGCTTTGCATATACTTACATTCATAGTAAACACAGATTAAACCTATCCCTTAAGCTATGTTTAACAGAAAAAAATCTATCTAAGATATTGAAATTTCAATATCAGAATTTATTTCTGCATAAACGTAGAGAAATAGTTCGTGTGTGTCGTCACCGGAATAAATTTAAATTGAAATTATTATCTCATTCTTCCATTTAATCACAATAGAATTTATCCTTTACATAAACTAGGTTTTTAAAATTTGACGATGCAGTAACCTCCCCCCCCCTGCGACATGCCACTACTAACTCAGTGGTGTAGCCTCATGTTTCCCACTATCATAAGAGAAGCTACTATTAATATTCCTCTAGCTTAAAACTGTAATAGCCAACATTCCCCATACATCCTTTAATAGCCTCTGCTTCCGGCTTTGATTAAACGTGTTTGACAATGTATGTATTTAACTGACATATTGAAAACAGCTATTCGCCACTTCTAAATATTATCTGAATTGACAGATAAATAAATAACTATCTGCTCTGTACGTTAAAATAATTTTCATTGAGGTCTCTATTGGATCAATTTTAATATTGAAACAATATTACTAGGATATTCCCGGATTACTTACCAACCTTATACAGAATTATTTATCAATCCTATCCTGGGATTTTACCGCATATATATATATATATATATATATATAAGAAGGTCCGGTTAAATAATCTAGACATATTATGCATATTTAATTTTATTTTGATACTCTTTAATCCACGAATAAATTTCTTAATGCTGTAATTAAATTCATTAAGGCAGGCGCCGTAGTTTTTTCTCATTTCTTTTGTTTTACCTAGTACTTTCAATCTCATCTAAGATCACTTTCGCAGTTGAATTCCTCGGACAAAAATTGATGTAACTGACAGTAACAAATTTTCTTCTGTGCATGCGCATGGAACGCGTATATATATATAAATATTTTTTCAAGAAAAAGTTTTAGATATTCTACAATTTCAGGGGTAATATGTATTTGGCCGCTGACCTTGCAGCTAGTCAAACCCAAATGATACAACAGTTAATCTTCAAAATATTCCAGAAAATAATTACACACTGACGCTCACGTGTCCATATTGAGAATAGACATTTGCAACAGTAATCTACAAAAAAACAATTCATCACTCATTTAAAAAAACAAACCAAAAACGAGAAAGAAAAAGAAAAATATAGACAATTGATAAATGGAAAGAAAAGAAGAAAAGGAGAAGGGGAAAAAGAACGAACAGTATACAGAGAAATTAAAGGTAACGTCTTAGATCGACACCAGCGTCTATTGCAATCCATCTTCTTTCTTACTAACTCTTGCTTCCGATTCAAGAAGTTTACTCTATTCTGTGGTTGACTGTGGTTGACAATGCATGTCTTTTAACTGACATGCTGAAATAGGTCTCACCCCTAAATCTGATCTGAATTTATATATATATATATATATATATATATATATATATAGGGTAGAGAGAGAGAAATAGAGATATTGTTATGTAGAAATACATATAATGATAGATACTGATTTTGAACTGTGTGTGCTAATACACACGCATACATAAATATATAAGTAAGTATAGTTTAAATTCGAATAAGGCAGAATAATAAAATTAGTAATGATAATAATAAAAATTATTACAATAATTATTATTGCATAATTTATATATATATTATCGATTTTCTGCACTATTGTAAGAACTGCAACCTTGAAACTTCTGAATATCGTTTTTTATGTTTTTGTATATGAGTGTATCAAATTTGATTAAAATATGACCACTCCTTCTATAACCCGATTTTTTGGATTATCGATTTTCGATATTTATCGGGGGTACCTCGACACAAAACCTAGCTAAGAACACTCGCGATGCTTATCGTACACTGTGTATATTTTCAAGAAAATCGGTTCAGCCGTTTCAGAGTTTATAGGTAACGGACAAACACACACACACACACACACACACACACACACACACACACAGAAACTTCCATTTATTACTAAGTTTAGATATATTTACGGTAAAATATAAATTGTAAATCATAATTTTTAATACAAATTAAGTATAGCCACTGTTATTATATATATATATATATATATATATTAATTCAGATACTTTAATCCAAGTGAAAAAAGCAGCAGGGTAAATTCCAAAAACCCGATCCTAATTAATATTAAAAATGTTATTTTAATAGTAAAAAATGATCCATGTAATAAAATATTACAGAGCAAATATAAATTAAAAAAGGATTAATTCAATGATGTTGAATGACCATTTCGATGTGAAAATCTCCACGGGGGATAACACATCACCTCAGCAACCGAAAAATCCTTTCAGAAACTGGAGAAAAATCAGTCTAATTTTCCTTTTTAAATAGATTTGCAAAGAAATTAAAAAAGAATATAAAAAAGAAAAAGAAAGAAAAAGATAAAACAAAATAAAAAAATAAAAACAAATAAACAAGAAAAGAAAAAAATGACATCGTCTGGGTTCACAAAAAAGAAAACAGAATTGTAACTTAAAAATTAACAGACGACCGTGTTGAATTGATGTAAGGTTAAGCAAGACGTAAAAAAGGTGGGAGATAAGAAAGAAAAAGGAAGGAAGGGAGGGAAAAGAAAAGAAAAGAAAGAAAAATTTTTTATATATTACAGACGCTGGACATATTCAAAAACCTAACTTCCCAAAAACGTTGAAGTATTAGAAAAAGGCCTTTACTTCAAAAGGCATAATTATTTTTAAAGGGAATAAAAAGATATAGGATTTGAAATAAATTTTTTTTTTTAAAATTAGGTCATTTGATTTAAACTAAATAAAGACTTCGCTAGGTAAAAAAAAAATTCATTTACAATTATACATACATATAGAAGTACACATATACATACACACATACACATACACACACACAATTCTTCGATTATGAATACATATATACATACATACAGATACACACACACATACACTTAATTCCATACACACTTATATATTATATACACATACATGCGCATACACATATATATATGTGTACACACATATACAAAAATTCACACACACAATATAAATGTGTACACACACATGCACACATATACATACACACACGCACACACACATATATATATATTATACATATGCACACACACACATACATATAAAAAATAAATGAATATTAAAAAAGAGCATTTAAATAGCTAAAAAAAATTTTCCACATAAATACATATATACACACATACATACATACATATATACAAAAAAGCACATACACACACAAACACACACATATACATAAAAATTATAAAAAGAAAAATTAAAAATTAAAAAATTTTTAAAAAAATTAAAAAATTAAAAAAAATTAAAAAAATTAAAAAACTTAAAATTTTAAATTTTAAATTTAAACTTTAAAATCCGCCCTATGACGGCACTTATTAATGAATTCCTTCCTAGGATTCAAAAGTAAGTCTTGATGAGGATACTTCAAAATCAGAATCTTCTACAATAAACATAGTCGGCACCTATCACGAAAATTTTTTGGGGTACAAGCTGAGCCTATTAATTTCCAGCTGATTATAGGGTCCTGCCCTAACTCCTTCATTTTCCAGAATCTACTTGATAGTGCCGTCTGGAATCTTTGAGGTAAAAAAAAACAACATATTTTTAGAAAATGAAATATTCAACAACATTTCATAAATTGGAATTTTGACAAATAACATCTTCAATAAGACTTACAACATTTGTGACACAGAGGATGATGTGCTTTGCAAGATTCACGTGAATTCGATGCAATAATTTGACATTGCAGTTAATTTTAGTATATTCACTCTTTATGCGTTCAGTCAAGTGTGTAGTATTAGAGATTTTCATTGACTAAAACTTCTTCTAGTAGATAGCCAAAAAGAAGCCGGTTCTTTCTTCTTTTGATCAAATCATATTTAATCATTTATGGTTAAAAAACATACTTAATCAGATTTCTTACGTCGTCTGAAGTTCGTGTGAGAGAAAAGATCTATGTAGAACTACAGCCATCGTTTCATAAAATTTAACGCGAGTAAGCGTTTTTTGCTGGGTCTAAGTGATCTAGGCTTCGAGCAATTTAATTGACTGAAAATGCAAGTTTGCTTTGAGACATTTTTCTTTCTTATATATATATTGTAATTTTGTTATGTTTTATAAAATCATTATATCCCTACACAAAAAGATCATGTTTAGAAACGTTGTTGTTCTTCAGATGATATTTTAAAACGTAAACAACAATGTTCTAAATTATAGAATTTTTGTGTAGTGATATAATGCTGATAAAAATCATTGTAATAAAAAATTACAATATTAATCTCTACTGAGTATTGAGCAATTTTTATAAAAGTAAATGGAACGAATATTGAAATAGATTTTTAACCTATGTGCTGTTTCACTTTCTTATTATATTTATATATGTATATATTACAAATAAAACTTCGAAAATAATATATATCGAATGATCATTTCAGTGAAATAATTTCATTTCATCAGCGATCTTTATTTTTACAGAAAAATCAAAGGTTTTTAATACACCGGAAGTACATTTCAGGGAGAGGGGTAAGGAAAAACATAATTTGTAACAATAAACAAGGGAAAATAGAAAGAAACGGGGCAAGAAAGAGAAAGAAAAGCAAAGATATAAAGAAAAAAAGTGGGAGGTGATGTGAAAAGAATTGAAGGGAAAGGTATCTCAGAGTGCAGCCTCCGGAAATGATGTTTTAGAGGGCGGAAAGAGAGATAGAAGCGTAAGAAAGTTAGCGAATTGGCTTCAACTTGATCTGTGAAAGGGACATATAAAAATTATGTAAGCAATCAGAAAAAGTGTGTCTCAGGAACTGTAGTGGGAGAACGGAAAACGGGAAAAGAGGAAGAAAGAAAAAGAGAAGTAAAAAAGAAAAGGGACATTTTTCTCCCCACTCTCATAGTAGAGAGTGGAGAAGAAAAAATAAAAAGGAAAAAGTGAAAAAAAGGAAAAAGTGAAAAAAAGGAAAGTGTGTGTTAAATATGCAGACGTGTCAACCGTTATCTCAGAGAAGGTGGGGAGAAATCTATAGATACATAAAAAGAAGAAGAAAAAAGAAAAAAGTGAAAAAGAAAAATGGATAAACTGAAAAAACAGAAAACATGACATATTTCAGCTTTGCCAAAAGTTTTTCGAAAATTTTTCGTTGCAAAATAAAATAGGATCTGTGATCAAATTAATTTACGTTAAAATTTACCACAGGAATAAAAGGGAAGGGCAGAAAAAAGATGATATACGTAGGGGATTTATATAAAGAAATAATATATGTATAATTATATATATCGAAAGTGAAAAATATGCCTAAAATCGAAAAATCAAGTATTCTAGAGACTCATAAAAATTATAGATAGGTGTATAGTAAATTATATTTACATTTAAGCGACACTAACACACCGTAAAGCACTAAAATAGATATACAAAGTAATATAAATTTTAAAAAAATATATTTTTTAAATTATTTTCAAAAATATTTTTAAAAATATAAAAATAAATAAGTATAATATATATATATATATATATATATATATATAAAACAAAGTAAAATTATACATTTACACTTAAAAATGCATACATACGTATATATATATATATATATATATATACATTTATGTTTTATATACATATATATACACCCATATAAACACACCACTCACATACGCAAGCATATACATATATTGAAATAAACAAACCACTCACACACCCATACGTATACACATATAGAAATAAGCAAACTGATAAACTAATAGATTAAGCTGTATGAGTTTTAATATATATATATTTATCAATTTTATATATATATATATATATATATATATATATATATATATGTGTGTGTGTGTGTGTGTGTGTGTGTGTGTGCATTTATTAGAAAGAAAAAAGAAAGAGAAAGAGAATTGGAGACTAAGAATACTGTCATTTGCTTTGTTTATTCGAAAGACCACCTGGTAAATTATTGTAATGAATATAGACCTAGTCAAACGCTACACAATCAGTTAATTTGCTTTCCTGAACCAATGTAAACAACATTAAAAGGGACAGGAAAACGCCAATCGTAAATCAAATTAGAACACATAAAAAAACATTTCTACGGCTGCAAAATGCATTAAGTGTTTATCCTTAAAGTTAAACCCATTCCAGGGAGTATTTACACGAAACTTATAAAAACCCTCCTAATATATATATATATATATATATATATATATATATATATAACGTAGAATATTTGGTATTTAAGTCAGGTAAATTCCATTAGAGACAAACTCAAAACAACTTTAAATTTATTTATTTCACAGAGTAATATAATGTAGAAAATTTTTTATATTCTACAATTTCATGGGTAATACATATTTCGCAGCAAAACTCGCTGCTCGTCGGACCCAAACAATACAACAGTTAATATTCAAAATCATCTAGAAAAAAAAACACATACAGACACTCGAGAATAGATATTTATAACGGTAATCTACAAAAACTATTTCCTCGCTCATTAAAAAAAAAAAGAAAAAAAGGAAAATAAAAATATAGAAAAAACCTAAACGAAAAAAGAGGAAGAAAAAGAAAAGGGAACGAACAGTATAAGAAGAAAGGAAGTTAAAATTAACGTTTTAGATCGACACCAGCGTTTATTGCAATTCAGCTGCTTTCTTAGAAAACAATGACATGGAAATTTAACATTAAATTTAGTTTTAAAATAGTGGGATGTATGTATGGTATAAAAATAAATGGTAAATCAAACTTTTTAATACAAATTAAAATATAGCTACTAGTAGTATTATATTATAAAATAGTCTTAATAATTAACAAATAAATTAAAAATAATATATAAAGATGATAAATAAAATATTAAAACAATCTTGAAAAATGATCTTAAAAAGTATGAATAATATTAATAATAATACAAAAAATATGAAATATATATAAAAAATTTAAAAACTAATGACACTAATATTATTATTATGTCATTTTTCATCATATTTCGATTTCTGCTTTGGTCTCACTACCAACCAAATCTGCGGGGAGACCTAAGGCAGGTAGTGGCGTGTTGTTATGGCTCCATTTCATGTTTTTCTATCTTCCCTATCATCTCCAGCATTATATAGATAAAGTTTTCCTTAGTGTGTGGGCTGTACTTAATAAGACAATTTTTTGTATATCTCTTAAGCTGGGATTTCCAGGGATTTTTCAATGTGTTGTTTTGTTCCTTTTTTTATCATTCCAAGTGCACCTACTATCACTGGCACAACTCTTGTTTTCAATTTCCACATTTTTTCTATTTCAATTTCCAGGTCTTTATATTTTGACAGTTTTTCAAATTCCTTGATTGCTATGTTACAATCCGCTGGACAAGCCATATCAATTAATAGACAAGTTTTCTCCTTCTGGTTTTTAACAATAATGTCTGGCCTGTTTGCTTCAATTTTTCTGTCTGTGTAGATGGTGTAATCCCATAGAATGGTTACATCTTCTATTTCTGTAACCGGTGCTGGGTGATGTTCATACCAGTGTTTGCCTACAGCTTTTCCATAATGTTTGCATATTGCCCAATGTAAATATTGCCCAACTCTATCGTGGCGATTTTTTTATTCATTTGGGGCAAGCACAGAACAGCCTGAGATTAGGTGGTCTATTGTTTCTTGGTGTTTATCACAAAACCTGCATTTTGGATCCATATTATTATGCATAATATTTGCCTGAAAGTTTCTCGTGAAAAGACTTTGGTCTTGTGCTGCAAGAATAAAGCCTTCAGTTTCAGACTTTAATCCAGATGCACGTATCCATCGATGAGTATTAACTTTGTCAACATTGGATTTATTGGCACGTACTGGATATTGGCCATGCAGAGGTTTGTCTTGCCAGCGCTGTTTCATCTGTTCAAGAGCTTTATCTTTGGCTTTCATTTTCATATTCTTTGCCGCAATAGCTGGCTCTTGGCTTCCGTTCTGCTTTTCTACAGAATCTACTAACTGTAAATCTTGTTTGAATTTACTGCCTTCTTTTATTATTGAATATTTTTTCTTTCTTTCTTCATGTTGCCTTACTAATTGTATCATCCAATCCTTTGTTGTTTCTATGTATGTTAGTAAGCCAATAGTTGTTGTCTTGTATGACAATTCCAGCTGAATAAAACCTCTTCCACCTTCTTTACGGGGTATGTATAGACGGTCTACATCAGCCTTTGGATGATGCATCTTATGCTTAGAAAGAAGCTTTCTTGTTTTAGCATCCATTCGCCTGATGTCGTTTAGAGTCCAGTTTAAGATGTTGAAGCTATATTGGACAACTGGGATTGCAAGGCTATTAATGGCCATAACTCTGTTCTGTGAATTTAATTCAGTTTTTAATATCATTCGTAGCCTTCTATAGTACTCTTTACGCACTATTTCTTTCATTTTTTTATGGTGAATGTTTTCACTCTCATTTACACCTAGGTATTTATAAGCTTCTTCTGGTTTCAATTCTTTTATTGTTACAGCAGGGTCTAAGCTAATTGAGGATGTTTCTTGTATTGATCCACGTAAAACTGTAGCTTTAGCACATTTATTCAAATTAAATTTCATTCCAATGTCTTCGCTGAAGCATTTTACAGTTTGCAGAAGACCTTCCAGCTCATTATCATTCTTAGCATATAACTTCAAGTCATCCATGTAAAATAGATGGCTTATTTTCTTTTGTCCTAATTTATAACCACATTCTGTCTTATTAAGTTGACTGGTTAGTGCTATTAAGAATAGTAAGGGAGATAAAGAATCACCTTGAAATATACCTCTTTTGATGTTTATTTCATCAGACTTATAGGTTCCATTTATATGATTGAGGTAAAGGGTTGTTTTCCATATAGACATGCACTGTTTGATGAAATTGATGATGACGGGCGATATCTTGTATATATTTAAAGTCTTTAAAATCCAGTCATGTGGCACACTATCGAATGCCTTTCGATAGTCTATCCAGGCTGTACTAAGATTTTTCTTTGTACTGTAGCAGTCTTCCAGGATCATTTTGTTAATCAGCAATTAGTCTTTACAACCATAACAGCCGCGTTTGCACCCTTTTTGTTCAAGCGGTATCATGTCATTTCTTTCTAAGAATAAATATGTCTGTTTTGTTAAAATAGATGTTAATAGTTTATATGTTGTCGGAAGACATGTAATTGGTCTGTAGTTTTTCGGGTTGTTTGTGTCACCATTCTTGGGTAGAAGAAATGTAATTCCTTTGGTCATCCATGCAGGAATTTTAGTGGGATCGTCAACCATTTCTTGAAGTTCTTTGGCTAGTTTTTTATGTGCTGCATTTAAATAATATAGCCAAAAGTTAGGAATTTTATCTATACCTGGGAATTTCCAATTGTGTGCTTTTTTTAGTGCATATTTAACATCATCTTCTGTAATTCCAGACCATGTCTGTTCGGGTTTATTTTTCATTCGTTCTATCTCTTGCGTAATCCAATGTACTTCCTTGCTAAGTTCTTTAGGGCAAGCCCATATCTTTTCCCAGAACTGTGTGACTTCTTCCATTCTGGGGGGTACTGTCACTTCAATTCTTTTTTTACCTATTTCCCTGTAAAATCTCTTTGTATCAGTCTGAAAAATCTTGTTTTGCTTTGTATCAGTATGAAAAATCTTGTTTTGTTATTATTATTATTATTATTATTATTATTATTATTATTATTAAAAAACCTAGTAAAGAAGCTAACATACACCAAAAATAAATATATCATATAACACTGAAAAAGAAGAAGAAACAATAAAATTAAAATATGTATACATACATATACACATCCACATACCCACATATAAAAATAATAACTATAAAATAATTTTGGGGGTAAAAAGTTTCCAACGGTAAATTCCAGATTTTTCTCCAAAAGAAATCAAATTTTTAAGTTAAATTAATTTAAATTATAATTTTGAACTCGCAATATTATTTTATAATTATTCTTATGCCTGCATTTAAATATCAATTCGTTTCGTTGATTAAGGAGTTTTTTTGGATTATTTTATTTGATAATAATCTATTTCTCCTCCAGACATAAATTAATCTCATTTTACCTATTGTTATTTGTCTTTTAAAAAGTTACATAGTTGTTTCCGTAATAAAGATATATATATATATATATATATATATATATATATAGAGAGAGAGAGAGAGAGAGAGAGAGAGAAAGAGAGAGAGAGATAGAGGCACGGGTCGAGAGAATTTCTCACACGTGCTCCATTTGTTTGAGTGTAAATATTGCCATTATGGTCATAGAAGGGGATTTTAGTCGTGGTTTAGGTTGAAGATTACAATTTGATCCTAGATTTAGGAATTCCTTCCGGTAATTTGTTAGTTAATGACAGGATAGGTTTATATACTTATCATTTTGTTGGGAAATAGAATATTTCCTTGGTAAAAGTTGCAAAGACTCTTCGTAATTATTTATTTCATAATAGAGTCAGTTTTAAACCAACCGGAGTCACATAATCTGTAATCCATTTCTTTTTTCACCTCGCATTAGATAATTTGTAGTGGTGTGCAGTAATACTATTAAAACTATATTGGTGTGCAGTAATACTATTAAAACTATTTTCGAGGTGTATGATTAAATTTGTTTGGCCTTGATAAATATTGCGTCATTTGTGATTGCATCAGATTTGTATCACGCGCAGACACTTTGGTCTCAATTGTTGTTTTGTTGTCCTACGGTTATTGTCAGCGATGGACGTTATTTCAATGAAGCGTACGTAAATTGTCGCGCTGCAAGGATTACAGAGTGATCGCGGATATTATTGGTGTCAGCCTTTCAACTGTCAGTCGTGTCAACTAGTTTAAGAAAGAAAGTGGATCCACCAGTTCAAAACGTAAAAGAAAATGTGGTCGGAAGAGAAAAACAACGCCAAGAGACAACGCATACGTGATCAGGGAACGTGTGAAAGACGTCATTCGCTTTGTTTGAATTAATTTGCACAAGAATATATATATATATATATATATATATATATATATATATATATATATATATAGTCATCCGCAGACATATCTGTTTCGCTGTATCACAGCTCATCAGTACGGTTAGACTCCGATTGCTTTTAACCCAGGAATGAAACCCGACCAAAGTGGCGTCAATCGGCGGTTCTACCTCTGGGCCATGGAAGCACGGTAGAAGAAGGCAGAGTTTTTAGCATGTATATATTGTCATTATACACACCCAATAGCCAGAGTGCTCTAATTCATTAGTGAATGAGCGATGCGTACATGTCAGAGTAGCTACTGTTTTTCAAAGTCTCCCATTCTTCCAGAGTGCTCAATCAAGGTGTGAGAGCGTAAATATATATTGATATATATTGTTGGGTTGTGATCATGCTTAGTGCCAAGAGTTTTTTCAATAGTTTGTTGAGTTTGTTTGTTTGTTTGTTTGTTTGTTTGTTTGTTTTTTTTTGTTTTTGTTTTTTTGTTTTTTGTTTTTTTGTCGTAAAGAGCTTGATGTAGGGATGGAGATAGATCGTTAATAGAATTAATGTGAAGAAGTTTTTCATTTAAATCGGCAGATTCATGCTGACTTCGAAGTTTCGCGAAGGCACCACCATGGATTAAAAAAGACAGTTATTTGAGTTGACGCGGCGTTTATTTATTAGATACCGTATTTATTTATTTTTGTATACCGTCATGAATATTTGAGAAATCTAATTAAAGAAAAATACACTCTCCGACAGTCATTAGATCTCTCAGCAAAGTGTGCGAAGATAAACACGCAATGTTGAAAAGTGCCAATTCCTAAGAACGTATATTTTTCTGTAATTAGGAATACTAGGTGACGTAAGCTTGGCAGTGCAGTGTAATAAATAATGGTTTGGTGTGTTCGAACATGTATATAGCATCTGTAAAATGGGTCAGGTTGAGAATGAAGCCCAAGCATAAACACGATATTTTTTACACTTCATAACACTGCTTATACATATACCCTGAAGGTAGTTCTATGTAAAAAAGTAATTAATTTTGTGTATATACAGATTCAGGTAATGAAGCTAGATATGTAATGCTCACAGAGATTTTTAAGTGGTGAAATTAAACCGCCCCTCTAACATCCACCTGTTCAGGTTCGTCAAATATGTTAATCGCGCTGCTTTCTCCTGTCTCTCTTTCCCTCTATTTGACCTGTGAGTATCAGATTCTCCAAGCCTTCCTTCCTCATAACATGTCCCAGGAACATCAGCTATCTTTTATTGATGCTCAGTAATAATCCTTTTTCGTTTTCATCCTTTCTAAAACCTCACATACTCGATCCAAAATATCCGTAGCATCCTTCTGTAGAACCACATTTCAAGTGCCTCAAGTTTTTTCTTTCGTCTTTGATGGTATTGTCCAGCATTCATTGCTATATTGAAGAGCAGACATCACATAACAATCTAGTATTCGCTTCTTTGTTTTATCTCTTAATACTCCACTCAGTTTCTTGAATACATTCTTGGCCATGCCAATTTGCCTTCGGATCTCAGTGTCGCACCACCATGTTCCGTTAGAACACTTCTCAAGTACTTAAATTTTTGTACTTGCTTCATTTTAGTATTCCCAACCTGTAATTGGCATTTTGGGCTCTTCTGTTTGCTGATGACTATACATTCGGTTTTCTTGTAGTTTATTTGTAGTCTTGTCTTCAGCTACCTTTTTAGGAGTTATTGTAGTTTTCTTTCCGTGTCAGCTATCAACACTGTATCATCTGCGTATCTTATGTTCAGATTGTGACTGCCGATGAAGAATACGTGTATCAAAAACATGATCACTTCTTACAAAAAATATATATAATGGTAATCAAACAGTACTTCTACATCATTGACGTCACTGTGCATACGGGAAGGAAAATTCAGTAAGCTATTAGTCTCTACTAAAGGTGTTGTGTTTTGATTAAACTTTTACAATACATAAAGTTACAATAGTTGTATAAAAAACAAAAAACAAAACGGATTCCGATTACAGTTAAATATAATGAAAACTGAAAAAAAATCAACATTATGCACTCCTGATCAAAATTTTAAGACCACTTAAAAATCTTTAAAAATAAATATTTTTTTACAGATAGATTTTAAACTCCTCCCACTTAAGGTTACCAATACTACAATCTAAAATGTTATGGAAACAAAAAGCTATATTCCAAACATTTTATTTAGAAATTTACATTTTTATAAAATGAGGCGATTTACACATGATCAAAATTATAAGACCAGAGACAAAAATTCTACGAAATTGTACAAAAAGTGTATGAAAAGTGTATGAAAACATTCAACAACCCAATTTAATAATGAGTTCTACCTCCACTGCTTTTGATGGCTTCAAAAATTCTGTCAGGCATGCTAGAAATAAGCGTTTCCGTGAAGTTGCGGGTAAGGTTGCTCCAGCTTCTGAAGATGGCTTCACGAAGTTCATTTTTTGTTGAATATTGTTTGCCATTTCGATAAATATCTCTTGTTATCCATCCTCAAACATTTTCAATTGGGTTCAAGTCTGGTGAGCATGCAGGATGTCCCAAGAAATGGATCCCATTTTCTTGTAGAAAGGTCAAGGTCCGTCTTGCAGCGTGGATTGCAGCATTATTCTGTTGGAATAACCATCCATCCACACACAAACTATGGCCCTCCATCATCAATGATGCTTTTTGTAGCATGCTAACATAACCAGCCGCTGTTTGACAACCCTGCACCACCTGAAACTCCATCGTCCCTCTGTAAGAAAAGATACCCCATACCATTAGGGACCCTCCACCACAATGACCTGTGGAGAAAATTTCAGGAGGCATTTTTTGTTATGCCAATATCGTTGGAAGCCATCAGGACCATCTAGATTGAAATTTTTCCTCATCAGAAAACAGGACTTTCTTCCACTTCTCAACGTCCCATGTTTGGTATTCACAACCAAACTTTAAGCGGTCCACCTTGTGACTTGGAAGCAGCCGAGGAATTTGTTTACGCTTTTTATTTACCATGCCTTTTTGTCGTGTCATCTGATGGTCACAGGACTGCAATCAGCTTCTGTGACTGCCTTAATTTGACTAGAAGAAAGTCCCCACTCTTTCATAACAACCCGTCTTATTTTCTTACTCAATGCAGGAGAAATTTTTTGGGGCCTACCAGAGGATTTTGCTTTTCCATTATTCTCACTGTTCTTTAGAAAGTTGCAAATCACAGTTTTACTGTGATTTACCTTATCTGCGATCGCTCGCTGTAACAAACCTTGCTTATGGAATTCTAGAATTCGAGAACGCTCAACTTTGGTAAGTTTGGTTGCTTTAGGCATGGTAACACATTTACGCATTGATTGCTTATCTCTAACTGAACTAAAAACATTGGAATTACCATAGATCTAACAATTTATACCCCTGGTCTTTTAATTTTGATCATGTGTAAATCGCCTCATTTTATAAAAATGTAAATTTCTAAATAAAATGTTTGGAATGTAGCTTTTTGTTTCCATAACCTCTTAAATTGTAGTACTGGTAACCTTAAGTGGTAGGAATTTAAAATCTATCTGTAAAAAAAATTTCTTTTTAAAGATTTTTAAGTGGTCTTAAATTTTTTATTAGGAGTGTATGTGTAAGGCCGCAACGCAATAATAATAATAATAATAATAATAATAATAATAAACGAACCTCTGCATGGCCAATATCCAATACGTGCCAATAAATCCAATGTTGACAAAGTTAATACTCATCGATGGTTACGTGCATCTGGATTAAAGTCTGAAACTGAAGGATTTATACTTGCAGCACAAGACCAAAGTCTTTTCACGAGAAACTTTCAGGCAAATATTATGCATAATAATATGGATCCAAAATGCAGGTTTTGTAATAAACACTAAGAAACAATAGACCACCTAATCTCAGACTGTTCTGTGCTTGCCCCAAATGAATATAAAAATCGCCACGATAGAGTTGGGCAATATTTACATTGGGCAATATGCAAACATTATGGAAAAGCTGTAGGCAAACACTGGTATGAACATCACCCAGCACCGGTTACAGAAATAGAAGATGTAACCATTCTATGGGATTACACCATCTACACAGACAGAAAAATTGAAGCAAACAGGCCAGACATTATTGTTAAAAACCAGAAGGAGAAAACTTGTCTATTAATTGATATGGCTTGTCCAGCGGATTGTAACATAGCAATTAAGGAATTTGAAAAACTGTCAAAATATAAAGACCTGGAAATTGAAATAGAAAAAATGTGGAAATTGAAAACAAGAGTTGTGCCAGTGATAGTAGGTGCACTTGGAATGATAAAAAAAGGAACAAAACAACACATTGAAAGAATCCCTGGAAACCCCAGCTTAAGAGACATACAAAAAATTGTCTTATTAAGTACAGCCCACACACTAAGGAAAACTTTATCTATGTAATGCTGAGGATGATAGGGAAGATAGAAAAACATGAAATGGAGTCATAACACGCCACTACCTGCCTTAGGTCTCCCCGCAGACTTGGTTGGTAGTGAGACCAAAGCAGAAATCGAAATATGATGAAAAATGACATAATAATAATACGGGTAGTCATGTTGATTTCTGAAATTGTTAATTTGTAGAAAGTCAGGTTATCACCTGAAAAATTTTCGGATTTTAGAGATTTTCGGATTTTTGAATAAAGGATATTAGACCTGTATTAGTTTTTGGTTGTGATGATGGTTAGTCACAGCTGATACTCGACAAGGGTGTAGTCAGATTGCTTTAAATGTGGGATTTTTTCTAAGTATCACTATTAAAAAATAGTAAAATATCTAGAAATAGTTTGTGACCTTGCTTTAATATTATTAATCGGTGTTAATGACCATAGCGTTAGTTATACTTGGCACTCGATAAAAGGAAAGAACAACTCAAAACCGCCGACTGAACACCGAGACAACACAGTACCAAAAACAATGTGTCTATAACTGAATGAAAGTAATTTAATAATGATTAAAGCCTTGAAAATTTTTATTGAAAGAAGACATTTGAAAAGGTATTATGCAAAATATGAACCAATTTTTCAAATGAAGTAAATCGTAAATTATTAAATTATTTTTATAAAAATATTTTAAAATGTCGATTAATATATTTATTAAAATATATGACATAACGATTTACTTGAAGAAAACATAATTAAAAACAAAAAACTGCTTTTGTTTTGTTTTGCAATTCGATTTATTTTATTAAAAGTTAAGTAAAAAAAGGCGTGTTTTATTAAATTATTTGTATAGGTCAATTTACTTTGCTAAAAAATAAATTTCATTACAATTAATATTAAAAATGGTAAAAAAATTGTATTCATTAACCTTACATAGTGATGATATAGTCACAGTTAGTACTTGACAAGGATGTGGTCATTGGTATCGTTGCATCGCATGTGTGCCATTCATAAAATTTTATAATTGTGTCCGAAGTTATCAAAACGCATTAATATTTTTGTTTGTGAAGAGGGCGATTAATTATCCCCGCCGCCACCAATTCGTCTGACCGAATCATTTTCATTCCATTGATGCGACCCCTTTTAACAAAAGGAATGAGTAAAAGGTCAATTTAGAATGAACAATGCTGGATGATCAAATCTTTTTATGGAAAATGTTTTTCATTTTTCTTTCTCTCTTTACTGTTCCTTTTTTTTATTCATTTATGTTTTCATTTATATTTTTTTCAGCCGGACCTTTTGTTGAGTGTTACCATTTTTATTCTGTTTTTGGTAGAAGGGCTGGATGCTATTGATTTTCCAGGATTTTGGCGGCATTCATTTTACTAATGTTGGGCGAATTTCTTTTTCTGTTGATTCTTCTTCTTCTTCTTCTTCTTCTTCTTCTTATTATTATTATTATTATTATTATTATTATTATTCTGTTGAGTTTTTATTCTTATTCTTCTTCAGCCGCTTCTTTTGTGGCTTTTTAGTTGCTTTTGCTTTTTCTTCCTCTTCTTCTTCTTGTACTGTTGTTTCTTCTTTTTTTATTCTTTTTTCCCCTTCTTTACCTGCTCCTTCGTCTCTCTTTTTTATTTTTCTGTTTCTTCTTCTTTTTCATTGTTTTCTTCTTTCTTTTCTGTTGTCTCTTCTTTTACTTCTTTTTTCTTTTGCTTTTTCTTCTTTTGCTTTTTCTGCTCCTGCTTCGTCTATCGCTTTTTATTTTTTATCTTTTATTTGCTTCTTCTCCTCTTCTTTTGGTGCAAATTCTTCTTTTATTTTCCTCTGTTATTTCTTCTTCTTTTTCTTCTTTCTCTGCTACTTGGTCTGTCACTTTTTTATTCTTCTTTTGATTCTTCTTCTTCATTTGTTGCTTCTTCTTTTTCTTTTTTTCTTTTTCCTCTTCTGTTGTTTCTTTTTTTTTGTTTTCTTTCTTCTCCTTTTGCTTTAACTTCTGCTGCTTTGTCTCGCTTTCTTTTTCTTCTTCTTCTTCTTCTTCTTCTTCTTCTTCTTCTTCTTCTTCTTCTTCTTTGACTGCAATCTCTTTTTACTTTCAGATTTTTCCCGTAAGTTTTTTCTTCTCCGTGTTTTCTTCAGTTATCTTTTCATTATGAAACTTTCTTGTTCTGTCACGTTTAATTTATTTTTCATAATGTCTCTCATTCTCTCTGTTTTCACCCTGTCATTCTTCTGTTTGTTCTATTCTGCCGACATTTTCTTCAACTTTTCTACTTTTTTTTTTCATTTTTTGCTTTTATCCTTCTGATGTCAATCTTACTTCAATTATTCTTTATTTATTTTTTCACCCTCTTTCAATTAAATTACTTCTTCTTCCAGTCTTTCTTGCTTTTTGCTTTCTTTCTTTTTCATTCTTTTCTTTTATTTCATTTTTCTAGTTCTTCCATTTTTATTTTGTTTTATAACTTTCTTTCTCAGATTTCTTTACTTTATAATGTTCATTCTTTCTTTCATTTTTTCCCACTTTTACCTGTTTTTGGTCGGCTTTATTTTATTTTGGGTTGTTTTATCTTGTTTGCATTCTATTGTTCCTTTTTTAATTATTAATCTTAGTGAACTAATAATTTCACATTGTTCTCTTCCTTCTTTCCATTCTTCCTTTACTTCATTCTTATTTTTCTCAGCAATATTTCCTTAATAATAGGACCTTGAATAAGATCTCGCTGTTTTCAAACAGATGATGTTCACATAATTGAGTGCGTATAATTTCAGACTGTAATGGAGCTATAAGCAAACTGGAAATTCATTGTATGTCATTTCGCTGAAGTCTAAACAACTTTGTTTTTCATTGCGTTAAAGATACCTCATTTCGTGCCAAAGAAGGTGTATTTGCGGAGAATTTTACTGCACTACTTTATTCAAAAGAAATTTGCAGCTGAAATACACAGAATTCTTGTTGAGATTATGGCAATTATGTTCTATCGGAAAAAAAACATGCAGAGATTGGTTTGGGCGCTTCAAAGATAAAAACTTTGATGTTGAAGATAAACAACGGTCTGGTGCAACGAAAATATTTAAAGACGAAGAATCGGACGAATTCATTCATGGAGACTCATGTCAAGCGCAAGATGAACTTGCAGAATCATTAAGAGCTGATCAGACAACAATTTCGAATCGTTGGAAATCATTGGAATGATTCAAAAGTAAATACATTGAGTGCCGTACGAGTTGAGCCGAGAGACGACGGGCGGTGTCTAGTCAGGTGTGAATAGCTGCTTTAATGGCAGAAAAGGAAAGGTTTTTTGCATCGTATCATGACAAGTGATGAAAAGTGAATACACTACGATAACCCTAAGCGTAGAAGATCGTGGGGTAGGCCCAGCCATGCATCAACACAGGCGGGCTGTTCAAACCGACCGTAACAACCACGGGAGATCGTTATTAATTATAATTGATGCGTTTGAGCCGAGCACTGAAAAAAAAGATGATCGCTATACGAGCAGAGACACGACAAAGTGGTTTTGCAACATGAAAACGCTAGGCTACATGTTGCAGAACAGGAGAAGAAATACTTGGAAATGCTTAAATGAGAACTCCTGTCACATCCGCCATATTCACTAGACCGTCCAATTATCACTTTTAGCCTAGACGAACTGCATTTTCATTTTATGAAGGTGCCAAAAAATGGGTCGACTCGTGGTTAGTAATAGAGTCTGTGATTATTAACATGCAGAGACATGCCCTGTGCATGCAACGAGAATTAAAATATAAATTAGCACTTTTCGGAGAAGCCATTATCTATTGAAGGATAATTTTTCCCACCCCCTTTATCCTTACATTTTAACTTCGCTCGTTAATAATTTTCTTTTCTTGTTAGCTACTTAGTCTTATATTACCGACAATTTTTGTTCTGAGGAAGGGTCGGTCGAAAGGCGCCGAGCAAATTTTAAGCATTGTGATACTTTCGTATTCCGTTTTATTAGTAAAAAACGATCTCTCTTTTTAAAATAGAATATACATATAATGCAATAATTGTGTATTTGGTTAGCAATCACTCTTTTATACAAGTTTCATTAAAGACGACTGAAAGGCAATCCAATTAAGATTTTATTCGATGTTCCATATGTTCGAGTCCTTTCGCTGTTTTTATTAGCCATTATCTAGGGCGCTTTTTGTTCTTAACTGAACATGTATAATTTAATATATATATATATATATATATATATATATATATATATATATATATATAATATATATATATATATATATATATATATTATATATATATACATATATATATATATTATATATATATATATATATATATATATATATATATATATATATATATATATATATATATATATATATATATATATATATATATATATATATATATATATATATATATATATATATATATATATATATATATATATATATATATATTATATATATATATATATACACATATATATATATATATATTGTGATATATATATATATATGCCAACGTTTTGTTCTATTTTCTCAAAGCGGTCAGTACATTGTAGACTTGTTTAGGCTTCATATTTTTAGCGTTGGCTTTCTTCTTTTTTATTAATAATGCCTCCATTCATTTTACTATTTTTCACATGCGGATGACACGTTAATGGATGTATTTTCTGCGATTATGTTGCAGATACAAGTTTCTGTGTCTGTTTAAATGAGTCCTAATTGAGCTATGCTCAGATAGATATAACCTAAGTTTTCTTGATAAGCATTTAGTGGTATATCCAATAAAATTAATCATGAATTTGCTTTGATCAATAACGCAGTTTCTTGAGATACATGCAAATTATACAATAATAATTATTGTAATAAGTGTTATTATTATTATTACTAATTTTATTATTCTGCCATATTCGAATTTCTACTATACCTACTTATATATTTATGTATGCGTATATATAAATTCAGATCAGATTTAGTGGGTGATACACATTTCAGTATGTTAGTTAAAAGACATGCATTTTCAACCACAGTCAACCAAAGAATATAGTAAAATTCTTGAATCGGAAGCAAGGGTTAGTAAAAGAAAGAGTGAGGGATGCTGGTTACGGTAGAGTCAAGCAGAGGAAAATCATTGTAGTAAATTTCTTTTGGTAGTGAAAAAAGAATTCACTAGCATGTGCCGTCATCGTTGTAAATTTAAATTTCCGTAATTATCGAACATTTTTGCACTTCTTATCCTCAGCAAAAAGAAAACATTATATTATCGATCATTATTTTTTTATATTGTAAGTGTAAACATATACATATATATCTATCTATATATATATATATATATATAAAATTTGATGAAATTGTTTAATTCCAAAATAATTTTAATTTAAATGTTTAAGCAAATGAATTATATATATATATATATATATATATATATATATATATATATATATATATATACTTCTTTTACTTCAATGGTGTGAAAACAAATCAGAAAACAATTACGACTGAATGTTGCGATAGATCATTACACAGTGCTCAATAACTTCAATCTAATATCACAACTAACACATACATGCAACACTGAGGTTATATATATATATAAATATATGTGTGCGTGTGTGTGTGTTTTAAAGTAATTGATACATATTCCACACTTTAATATTTACTTTTTATAAAAGTGCCCAGTCTAGAAGTAGAGCATTTACAGTTATATAGTTATTATTACTGTTATAATAATAGCATACTGCAACTCAAAGTCTGTTAAGTTTCGGTGTTCAATACACCATCATCAGGCAGTCTGCCTGATGATGGTATATTGAACAACAAAATCTAACAGCTTTTGAGTTGCAGTGTGCTATTATTATGACAATAATAACTATCTATCTTTATATATATATATATATATATATATATATATATATATACGTGTGTGTATGTGTGCGTGTGTGGGTGTAAACCTTTGTGTGTGTATGTGCCAGTGTGTGTTTATGCTTCATTAATAATCCCTTCAAATTGAACTGCCCACAAGATATCTTTTTTTTTTTCGATGTTGCATTGTGTTGTTTCTTTGGCCAGAAAAAAAACTTTGGCGCCGATATTTCCTCTGACCTTATGCAGTCAGGCGACCAGCGGGCGAATACTCACGACCTGCCCTCCCGTCCAGGTCCAAAATAAAAGCACGACCAAAATACAGAAATCAATATTTCTCCACTAATGATGTTATCCGTTTTGAAAACTTTCTACCCACGAGATATTTAGTTTATCTGTGCCTTTTGTGTGCTATATTTTTTCTTTCTCTGTCTCTCTCTTTCTCACTTTGTTTATTTCATACTGTCTTTTTCAGTCTGTCCTTCTATCTATCTATCTATCTATCTATCTATCTATCTATCTATCTATCTGCTTCTTAAATATTGAATATTTTATTCACACTTTATATAAATAGAATCTTTCAAAAATATCGAAATACACTCCCGTGCAATATTCTATTAAAAGTATGTTGGGTTGTTACATATATTCGTTCAATTTTTTTTTTTCAGAGAATGATTTCTTAACATGTTTTGCATCTTAGCAACACTGGTCATCTTGCGAAACTGTTATCTGACGTTATTGAAATGTTCTTTCAGATTAGACGCCTCTTTCTCAACTATGCTCCATAGTAAGATGGATTAGGATCTGCGGTACTAGGAGGCCAAATATTAGGGGTTATGTGATCATAAAATATTTCCGCCATTCATTGCTGCGTCGTTTGAGGCTTGTGTGATTATATCGAGTTTTGTTGAAACAAATAAGTTCTTCCGTGGGGTACATCGATCAATGGCTTAACCATGAAGAGGTACGCGGTTATCGTAACTATAAAAGTCACCATACATGTGTGCCTCTTCATTTCTTGTGTATGTATAGTGTATGTCATTGATAATTCTCAAATACAGTGAATATAAAGACAAAGATTGTTACTATAATAAAGATATATTCTAGAATACATTGCACACACTGTATATGTATAATATCGAAACTTGTTTTTCCATTTCCGTTTCAGTACCGTTCTGTCTTTTATTTCCTTGTATACTTTAGCGCATCTTTTCATTCACATGTCACTGGCGTATCTATCACGCTGTTAAATATATTCGTTGTTTTATTCCTGACAGCAGTAAAACCCGGCGTTGCTCGGGTGTAATGAAAGCTTTTATATATTATCTATTTTCTGCACTATTGTCAGAACTGCAACCTTGAAACTTCTGAATATCATTTCTTATGTCTTTATCTATGAGCTAATCAAATTTGATTAAAATCGGACCACTCCTTCTATAACCCGATTGTTTTGATTATCGATTTTCGATATTTATCAGGGTTACCTCGACACAAAACCTAGCTAACAACACTCGCAGACGCTTATAGTACAACTGTGTAAATTTTCAAGAAAATCGGTTCAGCCGTTTTGGAGTCTATATGTAACGGACACACACACAGAGACACACACACAGACAAAGTTCCATTTATAAATAAGTTTAGATATTCTGCGAATGATTTAAAAAAATAACCTTTCATTGCATATTATCATTAACTCTAGTCATCCTGTGAAAATGCCGTCTGACATTTCTTAAATTTGATTTCAGATTAATGACCTTCTTTTAGATTGGGTGCCAAGTAGACACAAATGAGCATGTTTGACATCTTTTTCTCTTTGTTTATAATCAACGTCATAAAACTGCCAAAGTTGATCGAGACATTTATGCTATTGTATGCAGACGACTTCATTTACCGGCAGAATGGCACAGAAATGATTTTTCCGTTCCAAGGTGAGGGGATTCGAACTCACAGATTCTCCGCCTTCTTGTCGACTTGTTCATTTTTATGAGAAACCATTGCACCCCAGACTACTTCTCGCTCGATCACCGAAGTTAAGCAACGTTGAGTCTGGTCAGTACTTAGATGGATGACCGCTTGGGAATACTAGGTGATGTAAGCGTTTAGTGACGGATGTGCGTTGTGGTGCAGTGGATATCGGCTCGGAAAGAGAAATCGGTGAGCTCAGTTGGAATTCCAGTTGAATACCCTGCATTCACTTAAACACTGGTACCCTTGGGAAAGGTATTAATCCGTCCCTTTCCTCCAGTTATGGGTTAAATAACAGGGTAGGACTTGGGGAGCCTGCCCTTAAAACACATCCCACTGAATCTTGATACTCGAAAAGAAAAAAGTATTATTAGACACAAAAACTTATCTAAAAACAACAATAAATTGTTGAAAGAAAAAGGTATTATCAGCAAAAAATAAATAAAATTTAGTTGGCAATAAATGACCCGCCGAGGTTGATGTGCCATAAAACAACCAACCAACCAACCAACCAACCAACCAGACTACTAGTGAATTGTCTCTGAAGATGGTCATCTCTCATGTTTCAGTTGTTCATCATTTTTATTAAATAGATAAGTTTAAATAACACGGCACATGGTTGCCACACGCATTGACCGAGAGAAAATTTCTTTTAGATAAAATAGTGCAGTAAACTTCCCAGCAAATACATTTCCTTTGGCACAAAATCTGACATGTTTAATACTATGAAAAACAAATTCTTTTACACTTCGACGAAATGACATACACCAAATTTCAAGCTTGCTTATAGATGTGTTACCATCTGAAACTAGACGCTCGCAGTTCTGGGAACGTCATCTGTGGGAAAACAGTGAGAGCTTTTTCAAGGCCCTAATATTTCCTCGTATACTTTGGCGCATCTTTTCATTCTCATGTCACTAGCGTAGTTATTAATCTGTTACATATAATCGTTCATTTAGTCCTGATTATCTGCGAATTTACTCAAAAAATAACCCTTCATTGCATATTATTATTAACTCCTACGCACGAATTTACACGAGATACTAGATTAGCAACTAGGTCCCACCCTTTTACAGTTAAACAAATAAGATGTAACCGTAAATTCTACTCCAACAGCTTCTTTTCTCGCGCTTCCCGCCTGTGGAACTCCCTTCCACAAGTCTGCTTTCCCGACAGTTACAATCTCCAGGTGTTTAAATGTATGGTCAATAGACACCTCCTATCACACTAACTCCCAACTATTCTCACAACACTCTCATCTACCCAACCCTCATTCTCGGTATCCTCACCCGCCTATCACCCACCCTCTGTTGTTTCCTATATTTAATCAGCCTTTCTCCACTCTACGTAGCCCCCTGCACAGTAGTGGCAGTGACATGCCTTGCTCGGGGTGAAACACTTATAAAAAAAAAAACAAAAAAAAACTATGGTCATCCTGTAAAACTGTTGCCTAGCATCATTGAAATTTAATTTCAAATTAGTCACTTTGAACGCCAAGTCGACAAGAATGAGCATTTTTCGACATTTGCATTTTGCTTTTAATCAAGATCCCGATGCTCCCAAAGTTGCACGACACTTTGTGTTGTGTACAGAGACGAAATGTTTCGGGACAAACAGTCATTGCTAAGCTGTAAGTTGAATAAACGAACAGGGTGAAAGAGAAAATCCAGTTGAAAAAACCTGACCTGTGATACAGTGTAATTATTCATTTTGATAATTCTCGACCCGACGCCGCTAACATAACCAATCATGCTTTTAAAGAGCTCGGTTGGGAAGTTCTACCACAGCATCTATATTCTCCATACTTCACTTCATACTACCACTTCTTTATTCACGTCCTAATCAATTTGAGGAGTGATTCCTTTGACAACGTTGTGGAGCTTAAAATGTGGCTTGAAATTTTTGAGTCAAAGTTTAGTAATTTTTATCGTCGAGATATTGAACAGTTAGTGGATACTTCGGTGAACTTCTTAAACAGTGAAGGGGATACATTATTGAATAATTAATCAGAACTTTTAATAAATAAGTATTAAAATAAAATAGGAGAAAAGCAAATAATTCCTGTAAAAGTCTAAAAGTCTACCTTATAGACAATCTTATGAATTATAGTGCGACAGTCTCCCAAGTGTATGCCTTGCTGTAGTGTTTTCTCTAGCTAGTAGATCAGTTTGTTCTTCATTTTGTCATCCTGAGTACGACGATAAACTACATCAACAGCAAGGCCTCTGACCTGGTGGTTTATAAGATCGTGAAACGTTCTCTTAATTACTGTTGTTACCAGGTTCACCATTATTTGGGGTAGTAGCATCTGTTAGGGTCCCACGTATAGGAAAATAGTTAACCCCAAACTTTGTTAAAAACAGTATGAAGGCGTATAAATACATATTGATAGTGAAGGTGCGCTCAATACATTTTCACAGCAAAAAAAATTCCAGCAATATGTCTTTCTAAAAACATTAAAGTATATCACCAGCAATACATTTATATATATATATATATATATATATATATATATATATATATATATATATATTACCATAAATAAATTTAGGATACATTAGGAAAAAAATATTACCAGTAATACATTTTTGAAAAAGATAAATATTTCCAGGAATACATTTTTGTAAAAAAATATTACCAGTAATACATTTCTTATATTAGTAGTAGTCAGTCAGTTAAGTGCCATACGTGATACACGCTTGGGCGATCATGTCTCTTTCGAGACATGCCTGACTGGGCAGAAGATTATCCCGCAGCAGGTTACCATTGCTTTCTTTGATAGACTAGTTGCCAGCCAAGGCTATAGAACTCAGTCTGCCCTGTTATTTAACTCATAGCTGGAGGGAAGAGACGGATTAATACCTTTTCCAAGGGCATTTGCGCGTAAGTGAATGCAATGAAATGGAATGGAATTCGAACTCGGCTCCCCGATTTCTCGTTCCGATCTGATATCCACTGCACCACAACACTACATTTTTGCAATAAAAAATATTACCTGCAATACATTTTTTGAAAAAAAATAAATATCACCAATAATACATTTTTGTAAGCAATAAATTTTACAAAAGAAAAATTGCCAGCAATTAATTTTTGCAAAAGAAATTTTTAATGCCCCCCAAAGCATTAAGTTTCTACATTAAATGACCCATAAGGAGTTGATATGCCGCTCAACAAGCAATACATATCACTCTGTGCAAAGCGATATTGTCAGTTAAACACAAATGTTTTCCGTGGTCAAAATAAAAAAAAACTGGAAATACATTAGACGGAACCGGAAACTTAACCCTAAACACGAAACAAGAGGTAAAACTCTACTCTTGCTTAAAAAAATCAAGGTGGAGATTGAACCGGTCGATAGTTTGATTTAAGAGTTTTCTTCTCTTTGTCTGATTTCTAACCAAATCTATTCTTAGCCGGTTAGGAGAAGAGATAAAAACCTATATTTCCAAAGGTATTTAGATGAAATCCAACGGATCGTCCTCGGCTAGAATTTGAACTTTGCATGTCATTCCCATTTTCTGTGCCAATTACTGCTGTGGCGTAGCGTACCTCTGCCGTCATAAGCCCAGTTTGTGAAAGATTAATATACAGGATTTTCTCAAAGGTATATTCTCAGTCTGGCTTAAGTCTACATCGGTAGGCCACTCTGTGAGCTTCGAAATCGAGCGAGTCTCGCTTGTTAGGTAGTGTTTTAAGACACATACCTATTACGTACTTCCCTCATCATCGGTTACTGTGCCTATGTAACAGTGATAATACTGGCAACCGACATAATCTCAGGTCACCACGCTATACGTTGGACGCAGAGATAATCCTCTATGAGCCATTGTTAGCAGGAAACTGCCATGAATATTGTTCTTTCTGTCTTTCTTTTCTCCAGACCAGTACTGGGTGATATCAGCAGTCGAGCGATAAATCCATGTTGATCAGCTGAGGCCTGGGGATGAAGACTGGGTTAAGGGCCGCTGTGGGTTTGGCTGTGATTTGGAGGTTGGCTGAGCCGAGGCCGGTGGTGAAATGAAAGGTCCGTCAAGCACTGACTTCGATTTAAGCCGATTATGAAGGACTCTGCAAGAAACAACAACAAAAACACACTTGTCAAACATTCACAAGAGTTCATGCTCCGAAATTCTTCTATCTCAGCCTGTTCATATATTTCTTTCTTTCTTTCTTTCTTTCTTTCTTTCTTTCTTAATTTGTTCATAGACATATATCGTTTTCCGTCTATTCATGTGTATCACAATCTATTCATTCTCTCTCTCTCTCTCATTATTTTTGTCTTTCTTTGTTTTTCTCTTTCTTTCCTTATTTCTTTCTTACTTTATTTATTTTCTCTCTATTATACCCCCATGTTTGACTGTAATGTGATTTCTGTTGTTTTGTTTTGTGTGTGTGTGTGTGTGTGTGTGTGTGTGTGTGTGTGTGTGTGTGTGTGTGTGTTTTAAAAAGGGAACTCTCTAAAGGTATCACGTGAAGCTCGTATTTAGCACGTGAGCATCTGCCTTTTCTTTTTAACTTTCAAAACTCCATTTCCACTGTTAAATAGTGTAACATTGGAGCGAGATGTGAGACAAGGTAAGGTTGATGGTAGGAAAAAATTGTTTGATATATAGTGCCTCTCTTATAGCGAGGTGCCATTGATATTGTTTATTGTTTTTTTAATTTTCTTGTAAATTATGGGTTAAGTTTTTTATTGGCCTATTATTATTAGATAGGTGATATGTAAGGCGTCTACTCAGAAAAGTAGTAATATAGCCAGTATAGGTTATTGATTTAAGCCGACGTTAGATGCCACGTGATTTTTTACCATCTCATCGATGGAGTGCATGCACAATTAGGCAATGATGAACAGTGCTTCATATACGCAAATCATTCTGAGTCTCGAGAAATATTCTTATCTGCTCAGTTTTATATCCTAACGTAAACAAAGCAATTTCTAAAGAAGTAATGAACTTTTATTTACTAATTTTACAGTTTTTATGATTAACATTATTTTTAGTATACATTTCGTTTATTTATTATAGATATATTTATGTATTTTCGTCTGCCGGTCTTAATATTCGAAAAATCTTATTAAAATACCTGCGCTTTCCAGCAGCAATCAAAACTGTCTTACTTCTGGGCAGAGGAAAACATCATTAGATACGTATGCAGCTTGTTTCTTACACCTGTTTCTATTATTTAATAAATACTGAATTCATTTTCAAATCGTATGATGGCTATTTTCTCCCTGCACAAGATTTGGATTATTTAATACGAGTGAGCCCATGGTGTCAAAAATGACGGCAAAATAATTATATTGATAAGCTGCCTAAGATGTATATATATTAATGTACCTACTACTGAGTATCTTACATTAAGACAGAAGAAACAAAAATATATATATATTATAAATTATACTTTAGAACATGTACAAACTACAAAATTCTACATTTTGTTTAGATATTGAAAGATCAATGTCTCATCAAGTAGTTAATAATGATGAAATACCCGGGAAGCGTTATAACAGAAGGAAAGTGTGACACAGAGATCCGAAGGCGAATTGGCATGGCGAAGGAAGCATTCCAGAAGTTGAGTAAGGTATTAAGAAACAGGACAATTTCGCTAGAAACTAGGAAGAGAGTACTGGACTGCTACGTGCTGTCCGTCCTTCAATATGGCAGTGAATGCTGGACAATACCATCAAAGATGAAGAAAAAATTGAAGCAATTGAAATGTGGTTCTACAGAAGGATGCTGGGAATATCATGGATCGAGCATGTGAGCAATGATGAGGTCTTGGAAATGATGGAAACAAAAAGGAAATTAATACTGAGCATCAGAAAGAGACAGCTTAAATTCCTGGGACACGCAATGAGGAAGTAGAGCCTGGAGAATCTGATACTAACAGGCCAGATACAGGGAAAGAGAGACAGGGGAAAGCAACTGATAACATATTTGAAGGACCTAATGAGGTGGATGACAGAACGAGGATTGCATGGTCTAACAGGAGAAGGCGTGCTCAGAGCCACCAGAGATAGGGAAACGTGGAAAGCCATGATCGCCTACGTCCTGAAGGGACAAGGCACAGAGATTTAGCGTATCTCTACTGAAAATTTTGCTTAATGGTTTATTTTTGAGAGAATGTTTATCAAATTATTTTTAAAATTTATGTCCCAGTTTAAAATTAACTAACTGATTATTGGAGGATTATATCATGATTTTTCTGTTTCTGTTTTTCTTTCTAGGGCCACTATATGTTTCCACAAAATTAATCTCAGAAGATCGATAACCCCTATCCCTAAGAATTTTATCATAAATTGTTTTATGTTTTTCAAATATTTCTTTTCTATGAAAGTGTATGCTAATGCGACGTTCAACCGATGATGAAATATGTTTGATAGCGGATGGTGGATGATTAGATCTAGGGTTTATATAAATTGGGTTAGCATTGTTTTTCATGTAAGGTTAGAAATTTATTAGAAACTAAGTCTAGCGTTATGTCTAAGAAGTCAACTTGTTTTATATTAGAATTAATAACCACACTAAGGCCAAAAGTTAAAAAAAGTCTCTATGAATTAATTTTCTAAGTCTATCAACCTTAACTTCAATAGATTTATATACTATCGTGAGTCCATCATCTCTGTAAAGTCCTATATTATTTAAATCGATGTTTCTATATGCGGTGAGATTGTACAGAAAAAATAATCCAGCTAGATCTGAAGACTCTGCAGAATCCAGAGTTCCCATAGATAAATCAAAATTATCAGTTAAATTTTCGTCCATTGTTCGTGAATAAGAACTGATTTTCTGCAGTTCAAAATTATGTTCATTTTCTCTTTAGAAATGTCTGAATAAAATTCAGCGTATTCAAGGACCAGATGGAAGAGGTTTTTTTGATATAGATGGATAAAAATCCACGATATCGAATTGAAGAAAAGTAGAATTGTTCATGAATCAGTCGATTACTTCCAAAGTGCCACTCCACTGTATGAGTTTGAGTTGATTTTTTATTTGCAGGTTTACTCGTTCTAATATTACTTTACTGATTTTACCAATCTCTGATTTAGTTGGGTTGATAATCCTAGTGGGTAATTTTCGGTGGAATTCAGGTTTTTGATCTTTTAATAATACATAAGCCTCCTTCGTAGTAATTTTGAAACTCTATCACTGACTTTTAATTTGCCAGTGATTAGTTTATCCGAATGGTTAATTGTATCAATGTAATTAGAGTGCTTTATGTTTATTATTTTAAATAGTTATTCATTAATTCTTTTCTTTATTAGAACCTTGTAGTCCTTGGGACCCATTTTATAGAAATTAGAAGTTTTATCCGATTTAACAAAAATCTTACTACATTCATTGATATTCCAAATCAATGCATCCAAGTGTTTTTGAAAATCGTTTTTTACGTTTATGGAAAGTGGTATTATTTATAATATGAAATAAGTCATTAGATTTTTAAATCCATACGTATCTATAGTGTTAGAAACACTATGGCCTTTAATAAAAAAAATGCGCCCTCCATTTCATCCTTGGTATGAGATCTTTAGTCTCTAGAACTAACTTTTGTAAGTACTCCTGTTTGTTCGGAATAGGAATATTATTCAGTGAAATGTCGAAATTAACTTTATCCATGTTCAAATTTATATTAATGACATAATGTGCAATTTTATATAGAAGCAGCTAATCCAAATGAATAAGGAACGAAGAAAATATTTGCAATATTCAAAACATTAATTTAAAAAAGTACTCAATATAAAAGTAGAGCAATGAATATTTATATTATAATATACTTTAGAACATGTTCAAAATACAATCTACTACAAAATTGTACATTTTGCTTCGACATTGAAAAAACAATGTCTCATCAGGTAGTTAATAATGATGGTAATAGGTAATAAACGTTATTTTTGAAAAAAACTCACTTCCTTTTATTTTTTGGAAATCGTCTTGTAAGAGGTAAGAAGATATAAAAAAGAAGGGAAAAAGAAAGAGAGTAGAAAAGATGAGAAAGCAAAAAGACAAATAAAAGAATGGAAAAGAAAGAGGAAAGAGAATGACACAGAGGAAAACAAGCAAAGAAAAATATATACAACGGTTTTTATTATAATGAAGAGGATAATTCCGAAAATGGAACCTTCCAGTGATAATTCGTATCTATTTTTTGTATCTCAATATCGACTCATTGTATAGACTGAATAAGTCCGGTCAGAAATCACATCCTTCTCTTACACCACTTTTTATTTTTGTATATTTCCGGAATTCATTATCTATCTCTATGCAAGCGGTGTACTCACAGTATAAGTCCACGATTATTATTTTACTATCCTTCTCAAATATATGAAGCTTACCTGTACTTTATCAAATGCATTTGTATTTGATTGGTTTTTAATTTGTTATTCCGAGCGTTCATATGAGATTCCTTGTTGCAGTATCTTTAACGAAAACACACTGTTCGTGTCTTACTTCCGGTCTATTTCCGCTGTAATCTTTACTCTATTCATAAAATTCGGATGATCCGCTTGGTTATGCGGATCATTAGGTTGATTGCCTAATAGTGTTCACATTCGTGGGTATCTGTTTTTTTTTAGTCAGCTCTATGAAAATGGATCTACTCTGTTCTTCCGGTATCTCGCCGCTGTTTTATATTTCATCGTTATTTCTGTAAACATGTCAATGCCGAAAACATCTAAGGCTATCACTAATTGCAAATTTGAGAGCTTTTCATGCTCATTTTCTGTTAGAAATACTTCCAAAGTAAAATTTAACATCATAAACATCCAAATGAATTAGAAAAAGTTCTTTAGAAAAAGTAAGCTCAACACTAGTTTAGAACTCTCCCTGAAAAACAAGGTAAGCAAAAATAAACAGAAATCATGTAAACGTAACATTATTTGGTTTAACTCACTCTTCAGTCAAAACGTCCAAACTAACATTGGTAAACTATTCCTTAATTCATAAAGATTTCTAACATTCACTCACACTATATAAAATCTTCAACAAAAACAATGTCAAAGATAGTTATAGTTTCATTAAAAACATTCATAAATATATTTCATAACGATCTCTCCGACGTAATAAGATCCCAAGTAGGCATGACGACACTACAGTTTACTCTCGTCTCGATCAAAAAGCTGGTATGGCTGACAAAGTAAACCTCGCTGCCGAGCTTGAAAAGGACCTCCAATCCGTGGTGGACTGGGCTAAGAAATGGCTCATAAATTTTAATTCTTCCAAAACGAAGCTGCTATCTACTAACTATCACAGACAATCGTTCCTCCCTCCCATCAACATGGATCAGGCTTCTCTCCCTGAAAGTCAAACACTGCGCTTCCTCGGATTAACTCTCACATCAGACCTTAAGTGGAATAACTATATAGAATCCATAGCTAAATCCGCTACTAAGAAAGTCGGTTCTCTGTGTATAGCCAGGAAGTTTTTCCCGTCCCAAACAATCCTGCACATATACAAATCTACCATCCGCCTGTGCATTGGATATTGCTGCCATATCTGGTCCGTTGCTCCTGCTATCCACCTGGTGGTCCTTGACAAAATCCAACGGAGAATCTGTAATGTGATTAATCCCGACTTGGCAGCTAGGATACAGTCGCTTTCTCACCGACGCAGTGTGGATTTCCTGTGTTTTTCTACAAATACTTTTACGGCTTCTGCTCCGATGAACTTAGCTCACTGGTACCCCCATATATGAATTTCCTCGAGCAACAAGATTAGCAACTAGGTCCCACCCTTTTACTGTGAAACCGATAAATTTTAAACGCAAATTCTACTCCATCAACTATTTTTCTCGCACTTCCCGCCTGTGGAATTTCTTTCCGCATACTTGCTTTCCCGACAGCTACAATC